>PVJC01004770.1:0-62130 GCA_004026665.1 Murina feae
AGCCTCCGCGATTGATTTCAGGCGGCAGGGCAGCCGGGGCCTGGGGGAGCAAGCCAGCCCAGGCCCCCAGGCTGTCCTGCAGCCTGGAAGTAGGTCTGTGATCGCAGGGGCATTGGCACACACGCCTCCGTGAGTGCCCATGCCCCCGCGATCGATTTCAGGCGGCAGGGCAGCCCAGGCCCCCAGGCTGCCCTGCAGCTGGGAGTAGATCCGTGATCGCGGGGGCTCGGGCACAGAGGCATGTGTGCCCATGCTCCCACGATCGATTTCAGGGGACAGTGCAGGGGGGGCCTGGCGGAGCATGCCAGCCCAGGCCCCAAGGCTGCCCTGCAGCCTGGAAGTAGATCTGTGATGGGGTGGGGGCATGGGCACTCAGGGAGGGATAGCCTCCCTGAGTGCCCGTGCCCCCCCCCCCCATGGATTCCAGGCGGCTGGGCTGCCTGGGGGGTGGGGGAGAGGCTGAGGATCCGAGCCAGCTCCACCCCTGAGTCTGAGGTCTGGAAATCGGTGCGGGGCACACAGCACACAGGGAGGTGTGCCCTCCGTGTGTGCTGTGTGCCTCAATGGATTCCAGGGTCCCAAACTGTGAGAGAGCACAGGCAGGGATTAAGTACCCCCCCAACCCCTGCCGAGTGCACAAATTTTTGTGCACCGGGCCCCTAGTTCTTAATAAGTGGCAATACATTTCTTTGCATGAATTCAATAAGACCTATTTCCAACTATGGCTATATTAAGTAAGACTTTGACTGGTATGTCATGCCTGAGAAAGACATGCCTGGACTCTGGATGTCACCAGAAAGCTTTAAGGAATAAAGCCAATAAGAGCACCTTGGAGAAAGCCTAGTACCTTACTTGGTCATGTGGCTCATGGCAGCCTCTTCAGGTAAGGAACAAAGACTGCTTTCTTGAGAGATGGCAAAGAAGGAACCTCAAGACATCATTGGGGACCTCAACTTGAGGAAGTCACCCATATCTATAGGTACTGCAGGCAAACCTGATAGCAGCTAGGTGGCTCAGCTTCTTTTCTCTGCAGGGCTAACTAAAGCTTGATCATGAAATTTCAGCAAAGCTTATCTATAATAATAAAAGTGTAATATGGTAATTAGACTGGACATCCTTCTGGACAAAGCCACCATGGGCAGGGGGCTTGGCAGAGGGGCAGAGGCCCCAGCCATGGCAGCAATGAGTGGGGGCTGGGGCCAAGGACTTTGCATGAATTTTGTGCAAATTTCAGGCCTCTAGTCTTTTTAAAATAGCCTATGTGACCAACTGTTATTCTTTTTAGGTTCATGCAAACAATCAAACCAAATTGTAACTAGACTTAACACTAAATAAATTAGTCTTAAGTTGGCTCTTTAATAAAAATGAGGGTGATTTCAGGAAGAAAAATTGTGTTTCAATGGGGAATTATTATAATGGAAATGTGTTTTTTTTTCCTTTCACCAGACTATTTGTCATAATTCTTACTGTTATAACCTTTACCCAATAATACTAAGTTTTATAACAAAGTTTGTCTCCACCAGATTACAAGCCCTACTTGCATCAGGGGATATCACCTCTAGACATCACTGCTGCCTCCTTCCATGATCAGGCTTCATCATCCCTCTGAGAGAGAGCAAGGATCTCTTAGCCCTAAATGAAAAACTTCATCCCTCCTCAGCATGAAGCAGTTACAGAAGAGACCCTGCACCCATTTTTCTGAAAGAATTCAGAGCCAAGATCCTTATGGGGGTGATAGGCAGACAGATGTGAGTAGAACAAGGCCTACTGGAGAAGAAATGGACGAGACCCAGAGGTGTGCTTCTCACCACTCCAACTGCTCTGAAGCTGGCAGTGGAGGAACTATGTAGAACTAACCTTTACATTTTCTGAGTAGGAGAATTCTATTGGTAATATATAGAATTATTCCATTCATTTTAGGGAGTTATATACAGGGACCTTTATATGTTGGGACCCACTGTCTGGGAAAAGGATGCAATGATATTTCCTCTAAAGGTTACTGCAGTAGTTCCCCATGGCAAATGTGTGACTGTTACTGAGTGTTCTAGTTATTGTCTTTCAGTATCTAATAACTACTGAGAAGGCTAAAAAGGGCTAATTTAAAGGTAGCCCTGATGTTCTGGGGGAATGACCGTCAGATGAGGCATTGCCTCCTTCACCAAAACTGGATTAGCAAAACAAGCTAGGAGCACTGCCCTGAGGGAAGGGTGGATTGTTAGCTGACACTGTAACCTTGGAACACCTGGGGAAAGGGTGGATTGTCAAACTGGCATGGAATCCTTGGAACACCTGGGGAAAGGGAAGTTAGGAGTTGCGATTCCTCCAGGGCTTGGAGGAAGGGAACACATTTGAAATACAATGAACTCAGGAAGCATATATGAGGCAGGGCTCCTGCATGTTGCTTTGCTCTGATTTGGAACATTTCTCAGAGACCACACGTGTGATTAAAACTGATTTCTCCACTCCTTCAAAGCGTCGCTTAGTTTTTTTTGTTCTTTCTACAACACTATGATATCAATTGTTCTGATAATTTCACCCTCCTTTATAGTAAGGGACATAGTAAGCTATTGGCTGGTTGGTTTCTGATATGTGGGTAACTATGTATCCCTCCTAACAGCATCGGGGGGCCCTGTTCCTTAGGGTGATTGACCGTCTTTATGCCTCAGAAACATCACAGGGTCTGAACTAAAAGAGACTTTCTAAGGGCAGTGGCACCTTACTGCAATGACGATCTACACTTGGGGAGCCCCGCTGCCTATGTTGCTTTGACCATTTTGTTATGCTGGTAATAGTAGGCTCCCTGAATGCAGAAGTGACCCGGCTGGCTTGTAGCACAGAAAAAGCCTTGAATACCACCTCCAGGGTTATACATGGGGTAAATCAACAGCTGAGCCAGGTCAGGAAGGTAGTTCTAGAAAATGGAGAGCAATAGATTATTTTCTGTTGCAGCATAACCACAGTTGTGAGAAATTTAAAGGTATATGCTGTTTTAATCTTTCTGACAATTCTCCGTTGATAGGACATATATCCAAGATCCTGCATTTGGTGTATTCCATCGCTGGGAACTGCTTTCAAGGCAGAAGCAGATGCCGTCCATCAGGATGAGACTATTCATGTAAAACTAATCTCGTAGATACGAGCTGATAGAAATAGCAGTGGGGAAATGTTAGGGGCAAAAATAGAATGTTGGGGACTAGCTACGGTTAGGGGAAATATTCATCATGCTCTGTTAACTATGATTGCCTTGTGTTGGTTAAAGAAAGGGCATTCTAACCTAGCTTGGAGTTGTGTATCCCCGGGACCTGGGAGTCAACCTTTGAATGCAGTCCATTCTCATTCAAGAACTGCCTGTTATCATGGAAAGCAACCTTGTTGCTCAAACAATGGAGTCCCGTCTTTGCCTCCTACTTCCCCATTCCTGTAATCCCTACCCTGTAATCCTTGTCCTACCCTATCTAGGTAGCTGGTTTATGGGTGGCTGCACAGCAGATTTTTGTGGATGGCCTGCTGCTCTCCCTACTGCCAGCAGTATTGGAATAAATGCTTATATATGATTTTTTTTTAAGTGCAGCTTGGTACTTATAAAATACTCACTGTGATGTAAAGTACAACATAGGAAATATATTCAATAATACTGTAATAACTATGAATGGTGCCAGGTGGGTACTGGAAATATTGGGGGAACACTTGGCAAAGTATATGATTACCTAATCACTATGCTGTATATCTTAAACTAAAACAAAGTAATACTGAATATAAACTGTAATTGAAAAATAAATGTAAGCCCAAGCCAGAATTTCCCAGTGATTAGGGCATTGGGCTGTGAATCAAAAGATCACAAGTTCAATTCTTAGTCAAGGGCATGTACCAGGATTGCAGGTTTGATCCCCAGGCCTGGGTCAGGGCACATACAGGAGGCAACCAATGGGTGTGTCTCTCTCACATCCATGTTTCTCTCTCTCCTTCTCCCTTCCTTTCACTCTGTCTAAAAATCAATGGAAAAAATATCTTCAGGTGAGAATTCAAAAAAAAAATCAAACAAAAAATAAAAGTAAGATATAAGATGCTGGCTTCAATCCACTCCTCCACTTGGGTAAGAAATTCAGGAAAATAAAAACAAATACATGGGAGCAGAACAATTAGGTTATGTGTGCAGATATTAAGTTTCATTGCCTGTGGATCATCTGACAGGAAATGAGTGGAAAGACAATAGGTTTGCTTTTAGGGAAGGTCTCTGCTAAAGGTCATCTTTGGGAATCACTGGCCTTGCAGGCAGCGAGAGAACATGTGTGGGGGAAAAGGGTCAAGGAGAGAAACCAATTTATTGGGACCTCCAAAGTGGGCTGAGGATTCAGGGGTGAAGCAGATTTTCTTTTTTCCTACAGAATTCATTTCATGTACAGGTCAGTATGTCCCATGGCAATGCCAGGTGTAGAATGGTAAGTGGATGGCCAACTGCAAACTGGGAATACTCAGGTTTGCCGAAAGCAGAGGGTCAAGTAGAGAAATCATGGAAACTAAGAGTAGAAAAAGTACATTGATGACAGCTCATGAATGACCAAGAAGTTTGGAAGGCAAATAAGAAAGGTCAGAGTTTTGTAAGCAGGTTGACACCAGGGCCAGGGTTCTGGGGAGCATTGTCCAATCTGGCTGGGGGAAGTGTTTTGTGGTAGGGAGACTAGCAGCATGAAGGAGAAGCAGTGAGGGCTGGTGCCAGGGAGGGGAAGCATTCAAAATACCTAATGACCCTTATGCCATGGGCACTAGCTATTCAGCACACATGCCAGGCAGGGCACCAGACCGACACAGTATCAGCTAATGCCAGCTGTTTCCTGACGACCAACAATGGAAAGAATGGATACAACCCTCTTTTATGATTGATAGACTATAAGTAGGAAGTGTAGATGGCCCTTTAATGGTTGTGGTATAATGTTAACAAACAAAGTAGGAATGATTTCTTGATAAAACATAGCTCTGCCTTTCACATGTACTTTCATGGAACAAAAGGAAAAAGTCAGGATTCAGACACAGAAAGACCTTGTGGGCTGGGAGACTCTGGGTCACTTAGAAGCACCACTGCCTTCAATTTCCCATCATAAACTTGACACATTTCAGTCTGTGCACCAATCACTCTCCACAACTGTGGGACCATCTATCTTACTTTTCCATAGCAGTGAGCTTTTTTATTTTCAAGAAACATCATAAAATATTTTATGAATAAATAAAAATCTACAAAACAATCTCAAATTTATGAGATGCTGCCAAAGTAGCAGTTAAAGTTTAACAGCCTAACTGAGAAGTAAAAGAGTCTCAAACAGTTAACTCAAAGTCTTCCACCTAATAAACTATAGAAAAAAAGAGCAAAATGAAAAGCAAACCGATAGAAGGAAATTGTGAAGATATGAGTAGAAACTATAGCGTTCAGCTAACTCAAAAATGTCAAAACAAAAGAAAACAGTCACTTTCCTCTTAGCCCTAAATGCTCATGGAGAGAGTTACTGGTGAAGGCATTACGATGGGATTCAAAGTTCAGCACATGGCAATGTACCTTGGACCATAGACCTCTAGAGCCAGGAGAGGAGGGACCCCCATGCGCTGCGGGCCATGCAGGCTCACTCTTCACCACAGTGGCCTGGGAAAGGTGGGAGCATGAGTCTCACTCTGCACTGAGGAGGGAACATTGCACAGCTTTGGAACCACACATGGGGGGTACATCCAAGTTGCAATCAGAGGTGTCTGAGGTCCTTTTGCCACATTCAGCTTTTATATCCCCTTCTCCTTAGTCCCAGCAACAAGTAACCATCCAGTTTCCAGAGTGACGGAAAGCCCCATCATAGGGAAGTCCAGGGACAACCTCCCTGAATATTGGAGGTCCCTTTTTGTTTAGCTGAAATCCACCTCCCCCTAGCTTCTCACTATTGACGCAGCTTGTAGGTGGTTCCTTCTGAAATGTTTGTAGCAGTGGCATGAGGTTGCCAATGCAGTCACATCGGATGACCCCACAAGGACAGTAGGGATATGTGAGGATACTGTCCATTGGAACCCTCAAACGAGCATTGATACTCTCTGTGCACCACCCTTTCAGTGTGCTCTGCCTGCCCTCGCAGTTGGCTCCTTGGGCGGATTGATGGTGTATGTGTTGGGGGAAATTCTCTCTTCCAATTTCAACCATTTCTCCTCTTGAACAAACAGGTCACCTTGGCAAAAGGCCAGCTCAGACAAACTACAAACATAGAGTTTGGGGAGGAGGGAATCAGAGCTCATTTATTTCTGCTCATTGGACTTGGCTCAAAAGAGGCAGAACTGACTCTAAGGTCATTTTTTCCATTTTTCTTCTGCTCTACTCCACTCCCTCTCCAGTCACTCCTCCCATCAGAGAAAATGTAAACATCAAGACTACATGATTTCCTCTTCAGCTTTGCTTTCCCAGATTTCTTTATGCTGTGGAAATGGACCCTACACCATCCATTGCACAGTACTCTTTTTTCGGGTTGGGGGATGTTGTAGGGTTCTCAATCATCTCTCATAGCATCTAGGAGATAAATCTTCTGGATCACGTATCTTCTTCTAATGTGGTCCAAAACACGATGCTTTTTACATATATTCTTGTATCCATTATAGAAGTACGGCTGTTTTTTTTATCAATGACCAAGATTCTTTCTCTATATTGGAATCTCTCTTTTTTTTTAAATTTGAGTGCATTCCAAAAGTAGAGTTATATAAATATGTACTTTACTTACCAGCTTTCTAGGAACTTTTACTTTATTTTTCATTTGGCACATATAAATCTATTCCTATTATTTCTTCTTGTTGTTGACTTCAGAGAGAGGAAGGGAGAGGTAGAGAGAGATAGAAACATCAATAATAAGAGAACTATTAATTGGCTGCCTCCTACATGCCTCCTGCTGAGGATCAAGCCCACAACCCAGGCAAATGCTCTGGCCGGAAATCAAAAATAAAACCTTGATGTCGTGGTTTATGGGTCTATACTCAACCACAGTCACAAGGGCCAAACTACTTGTTTTTACTTTATTTTTATTATTGGTACTATTGCAAATGTCCCCATTCTCCCCATGCCTTTGCCCATCTCCACCCAGCACCTAGCCCTCCTTCCGTCTGGCCATCACCACACTGTTGTCTGTGTTATGGGTTATGCATATATGTTCTCTGGCTAATCTCTTCACTTTCCCCCCTCCTTCTTATTATTTCTTTATTGCTAATTGAATCTTAATATAACTTCCCATGCTGGTTAATTGTTTTGTACTGAATGCTACGTTTTATGAAAGGAATCTTTCTATCCTTTTTTTGAATCTTTATTGTTCGTATTATTACAGTTGTTCCTCTTTTTTTCCCCCCATAGCTCCCCTCCTCCCAGTTCCCACCCCACCCTCTGCCCTTACCCCCCTCCCACTGTCCTCCTCTATAGGTGTACGATTTTTGTCGAGTCTCTTCCCACACCCCCAACACCCCTTTTTCCCTGAGAATTGTCAGTCCACTACCTTTCTATGCCCCTGATTCTATTACATTCACCAGTCTATTCTGTTCATCAGGGGTTTTTTTATTCACTTGATTTTTAGGTTCACTTGTTGATAGATATGCACTTGCTCATAATTTTTATCTTTACTTCTTCCTCCTCTTCCTCTTATCAAAGCATACCTTTCAGCATTTCATATAATACTGGTTGGGTGGTGATGAACTCTTTTTCTTTTTCTTGTCTGTGAAGCTCTTTATCCAACCTTCACTTCTGAATGATAGCTTTGCTGGGTAAAGCAAACTTGGTTGTAGGTTCCTGCTATTCATCACTCTGAATATTTCTTGCCACTCCCTTCTGGCCTGCAAAGTCTCAGTTGAGAAATCAGCTGACAGTTGTATGGGTGCCCCCTTGTAGGTAACTGGCTGCTTTTCTCTTGCTGCTTTTAAGATTCTCTCCTTGTCCTCTGCCTTTGGCATTTTAATTATGATGTGTCTTGGTGTGGTCCTCCTTGGATTTTTTTTTTTTGTTTGGGGTTCTCTGAGCTTCCTGGACTTGTAAGTCAATTTCTTTCACCAGATAGGGGAAATTTTCTGTCATTATTTCTTCAAATAAGTTTTCAATATCTTGCACTCTCTCTTCTTCTGGCACCCCTATAATTCTGATGTTGGTACACTTGAAATTGTCCCTTACACTATCTTCATATTTTTTTATTCTTTTTGCTTTTTGCTTTTCCAGCTGGGTGTTTTTTGCTTCTTTGTATTTCATATCTTTGACTTGATTCTTGCGACCCTCTAGTCTGCTGTTGGATCACTGTATATTATTCTTTATTTCAGACAGTGTATGCTTAATTTCTAGCTGGTTCTTTTTCATATCCTCAAGGGTCTCACTAAATTTATCAGCAGTCTCTAAAATATTCTTGAAAAACCTTATAACCATGGTTTTGAACTCTATATCCAGTCATTTGCTTTCACCCATTTCTGTCATTTGTGATCTGTTTCTTTGTCTCCGCATTTTGGCTGCTTCTCTGTGTTAATAGAGTGGCTTTCTGTGCTAGGTGTCCTATAGGGCCGAGTGGCTCAGCCTTCCCAATTACCTGAGGTGCATACTCTTGGTGCACTGCTTTGTCGGCTTTGTGCACAGTCTTGTTGTAGCTAAGCCTTGATTGTTGTTAGTATCACTGAGAGGAATTGACCTCCAGGCCACTTGGCTGTGAGAATCAGCTGTGTCTATGGTGGGAGAACTTCTGTGCTGGAGACACCCTTATGGGGCTTTGGTGCCCACTGAGACTTGTTTCAGTGGGGCTTTGGTGCCCACTGAGTCTGCCCCCTGAGTGTGTTTCTTATGGATCTGAGGAGTTGTAGACTAGGTGGTCCTGCTTTGACCACTGGGTTCACTGTCTTTTGGAACTCTAAGGAGGTGCTATTTTAGCTTCTGCCTGAGGTTTCCCAGCCTTTTATATGCAAAAGCCTCTGTGTGCAGCTTGAGTGAGGCAGGGTCTCAGAGAATCTACAGAGTGGAGCAACCAGCTATGGCTGATTCTCAGCCCTGCCCTAAGAGGCACCGGGTCTCAAGACGCTCTGGAGTTCCTCCCAGTGCCAGATGGTGCCAGATGGTTCCAGACAGTCCAGCTCCTCCCTGTATAAGTCTGAGTCCCCAGAAACTTGCCTGGAACTGGAGTTCAGAGCTGTCAGGAGCTTGTGCCTCCCTCCGGTACAAAATGCTGCCATCCTTTCCCGTGAGCCCCTTCTCAAGCACTTCTGTATCTCTGCACTTTACTTCTGCACTTTACTTCCTCTGAGTCTCAGTCTCTTTCTAGTTGTAAAATTTCCACTCAGCCATCCTTCCTGTGGGTCTGGGTGGTGTCGGGTTTTTTTGTTGTTGTAGCTTTGAAATGGTTGTGCGAGGCAGTAATTTCCAGTGTTTCCCTATGCCGCCATCTTGGTTTTCCCCTCTATCCTTTTTTGGAAAACTGTGACAGGGGATGGGAGTACATGTGCCTAGCTTTTAGTTGGGATGTCTCTGTATCTTTTTAAATATTTTATTTTGACTATAATTGGATTATATTTCTTAATTGAGTATCTATCCACCTGTGTATCTAGCTATAAAATGTGTGATTTTGTTCTTAATTCTATTATTTTATTTTATGCTTTCCCCTCTGCAACCCTCTTATTGTTTCCCTTCTACTTTTTCTAAGAACCTTTCCTTTTTTTACTTTATCTCAATTATTTGGAAGTATATGTCCTGTTTCAAATTTACTTCTGATATCCTTAAAGATTTTCCAAAACATACATCTTTTGTTTTCTCTAATTGTCAAATTCAAGAAAATTTAATAGCTTTTTACTCCCTTGTTAATGAGGAATTTTTGCATGCTTTCATCCATTTGCTTATGCCAGTATGATTGTTTTTCTTAACTTTGTATTCAAATGTCATGTATCTTATAATTTAATTTCTTTAATTTTTGAAAATAACTTTAACTATTTATAAAACTACTTACTATCTAGATCTAAATATGTACTTAGCAATAATGCTAACCAGGGGCTTTTTGTATTATAATTTTCCCATTCCTAAATATTTACCTTTGGGTTTATTTTTCACTCGACCTGTAAGTTTTCCAAGAAATGCACACGAATCTGGGATCATCAAGCATGCCTTTCTGATGATTTCTTATAGGTTGGACATAGAAATTTTTATTGTCTGCATCTTTCCCACTTATTGTCCCCCTCTACCTGGTTCTCACGCCACCCCAGGCCTTCACCACACTATTGTCTGTGTCCATAGGTAATGCATGTATGCATGTTCTTTGCTTAATCTCTTCCTGTCTATTCCCCCTTTCCTCTGAGATTTGTCAGTCTGGTCCATGTTTTTATGCCTCTGATTCTATTTTATTCATCAGTTTATTTTGCTCATTAGATTTCTTACTTATTTAATTTTTAGATTTAATTGTTGATAGATATATATTTATTGCCATTTCATTGGTCATAATTTTTATCTTTTTTTTTCTTCTTCCTTTTCTTCTTAAAAAATACTCTTCAACATTTCATGTAATGCTGATTTGGTGGTGATGAATTCCTTTACCTTTTTCTTGTATGTGAAGCTCGTTAACTGATCTTCAATTCTACATCATAACTTTTCTGGATAGAGTTCTTGGTCCTATTCATCACTTCGAATATTTCTTGCCATTCCATTCTGGCCTGCAAAGTTTCTGTTGAGAAATCAGATGACAGTCACTTGTAGGTAACTAACTGCTTTTCTTTTGCTGCTTTTAAGATTCTCTCTTTGTTCTTAACCTTTAGCATTTTAATTATGATGTGTTTTGGTGTGGGCTTCTTTGGGTTCAACTTCTTTGGGACTCCCTATGCTTCCTAGACTTGTAAGTCTATTTCTTTCACCAGGTAGGGGAAGTTTTTTGTCATTATTTCTTCAAGTGCATTTTCAATATCTTGCTTTCTCCCTCTCTTCTACTTCTGTCACTCCCATAATGCAAATGTTGGTACACTTGAAGTTGTTCCAGAGGTTCCTTATACTATCTACAATTTTTTGTTCTTTTCTTTTTGCTTTTCTGATTGAGTGTTTTTGCTTCCTCTTATTCCAAATTATTTGATGATTTGATTATCAGCATCCTCTACTGTTGATAAATTACGCTGTATTTCAGTTACTGTATCTTTAATTCTGACTGGTCCTTTTTTGTGTCTTTGATGTACTCACTAATTTCCTTGAAATTCTTATTATGATCCTTGAAATTCTCACTAAGTCATTTGAAGTTTTCATTCATTAAGATCCTTGAACAACCTTATAATCATAATTTTGAACTCTGTATCTAGTAGTTGGCTTGTTTCCATTTTCTTTATTCTTTTTCTAAAGATTTTTTCTGTTCTTTTATTTGTGACATGTATCTTTGTCTCCACAGTTTGGCTGCTTCTCTTGTTTATTTCTGTGTATTATATAGGGCTCTATGTCTCCTTGAATTGGTAGAGTTGCCTTGTGTAGTAGTGTCTAGTGGCTCAGCCTCCCCAGTCCCCTGAGCTAGCAACTCTAGGTGTGCCCCTGTGTGGGCTGTGTGTACAGTCTTGTTGTGAGTTGAGCCTTGATTGCTATTGGTGTCACTGGAAGGAATTGACCCCCAGTCAATTGGCTGTGAGGACCAGCTGTGACTACATTGAAGAGCTGCTGTGCAGGAGACACTCCTATGGAGCATGATTTGCTTCAATGGGCTTTGATGCTCAATGAGTCTGCCCCTTAAGTATGTTGCTCATGGCTGTAGAGTTATAATCTGGCATGGTCTGAAACTGTCCACCAGTGCACTTACTCTAGGTTCCCCTGGAGGTGCAAAGTCAGCCACTGTATAAGCCCTGCCTTGGGCCACCCCTTAGGAGCTACAGAGTTATCTGCAGCTGGCTATTACTTGTATTGGGCTGGGGAGTGCCTAGGAGTAGCCAAGCTGTGAAATAAGACAGGCTGCTGCTAGTGTCCAGCTTGGTATCTCTTATTGTGAGGAATAGGCACACTAATGCCAGCTGCTGTTTGTTTGATAGATTTTAGAAAAGTCTGAACCCTGAACCAGGACAGGCCATTCATTTAGAAAGCCACTGCAAACAGCTTGGGTCAGGCTGCAAAATGCATGAGGTGGGATCTTACTAGTAGAGAATCACTAGGGTGGAGCAAACAGTGTGAGCCAGGCTGATGAAAACTCAGATATGCTGTGCCTGTCATTTCCCTCTACAACAGGGGAGATCTCAGCATAGGAACAATGTTGCCAGCTTTTGTCTGGAACAAGGCTGCCCCTGAGTTCTTGCCTGGGTGCCAAGCAGTCCAGTTCCTCCTGGTATGTCCCTGTATCCCCTCAAGCCACTGCCCCAGCACTGGATCTCAGAAGAAGTGAGTCCAAGTAGTAAACCCAAGTGTCAGCACTTTAAGAGGAACTGCCTGGATCTCCAGCAGCCTCCATGTCACAATCCATGCTGGTTTTTATAACCCTAAGTTACAGGGACTTATCTTCCCAGTACTGAAACCCTGTACTGAGGGTTCTGGTGCGGGGCTGGGACCCATTGCTCCTGATGGGAGCCCTCTGCAGCTGAGATACCCCCTTCTATTAAAAACAGACCACATGTGAGTATTGAAACAGTCCGTTTCATGCTTCTGACTGTCCTACCAGTCTCATTGTTCTTTCTTCTTTAATTCTCTAGTTTGTAGGACTTCCATTTTAGGCTGTTATGAATGATGATTGTTGTATATTTTAGTTATAATTTTATATGGTTGTGTAAGGTGGCAAGTACTGGTGTTTAATTACACTGTCATCTTGGTTCTCCTCCATATAGTAATAACCTCAGAAAGATATTCTTCTATACTATAACTTTTTTCCTGCTCCATTTCTTTTGTCCTTTTTTTGTAGTTTTTATTTCACAGAATGCTGTTTGGTCAGAAATTGGATTTCCCTTTTTGGATATTCATTATATTCCCTCTCATCCTATTCTGCTTTGTATATTCATTCTACTTTATTAGAAAGCTGATGGAGTTTGGCCTCCAGGTCATTTTTTTCTTTTGCCAACTCTCTTCTTTACTGTTTATGGTACATATTTTAATTCTGTGACGGTTTTCGGCATTCCTACATTTCTTTTACTTTTTGTCCAGTCTTTTATCTAAATTCACCTCAACTTCTTTCATTTGTTCATCTTCATTATATGAACTTCATGATAGCTTATATTTTGTCCAGAACATAGAATATATATACATATTTTTTCAGGGTTCTTTGCCAATAGCTGGGTAGAATTTAATCCCCTTTTTCCACCTGCAAGATTTTAAGCTGAAGGCCTGGTGGTTGTGTGCTACCTCTGGTTGAATCCTCTTGCCTATCAGGAATCTAATTTGCATGTCTCTGTTGAACTGGAATGATACTGCTCCATGTGCTGAACATGAAGAGGACAATGAGCTCCTGGTAAGTGGACGCACACACTGCTCTTCTAGTCCTCTTTGCTGGAGGTATGTCATACACATTGGCAGTCCTCAGAAGGAGGTATTCTATTGCTCCTATTTATTTCCATCATCTCTGCTGTTGAATTGAATCCCAAAATGCAGTGAATTGCCATATGAACATTTTCACCCAAGTAACAATGTCCTTGATGGTGTAGCAAAATGGAAATTCCAATTGAGTAACTAAAAGAGGGGAGTGACTGTGTAAGGAAAGACTTGAGCATATCAGAAAGCAAATCTCTTACTGGGGGTTGGTGGGCAGGCTTTCTGTTTGACCCCTGGGACCGGGTCTCTGAGGAAGAACCACACAGATGGGGAAAATGCAAACAGTTTCCTTCCTCCCCTCTCTCTAGACTGATGTTGTTTCAGAGCTTTAGAGATGAGCATTTTTAAAAATATATTTTTATTGATTTCAGAGAGGAAGGGAGAGGAGGAGAGAGCTAGAAACATCAATGATGAGAGAGATCAGCTGTTTCCTGCTGGCCCCCTGTCCCAGAGATTGAGCCTGCAACCTGGGCATGCGCCCCAACCAAGAATTGAACTGTGGCTTCCTGGTTCATAGGTCAATGCTCAACCACTGAGCCACACTGACTGGGCTAGAGATACACATTTTTGAAAGTTCTACAGTGGGCTCAGTGACCAAACTCCTTGGTTCTAGTTCTAGAGGCTTTGCACCATCTACTTCATTTCCTGGAAGTTCCAGTGGATGGTGGAACAGATAGAATTAGGCATGAGGAGCAACTCTCAATCAGAGCCTGGACATCTACTGTGTAAATCTTATCTTCTCGTAGGGTGCATGTTTTTGTAAACTGCATCAAAGACTTTCTTGAATGAATTATGTTACAAATAAACAAAATATTTCAAACTAAACAAATAGACCTTAAAAAACTAACACTCGAGTGCTTGATAAAGTCAAAAGCAATTTTCAAAATATTTGACCATATCTATTCTTCATAATTTTAATGTAATACAAGCGCTGTTCAGTTCCATTAAATGTTTTGATTAGGGTGGATTATCTCAGATTGCCTTCTGTTCAGCTTGTCAACAGACTAGTTTGCCTGAGCAGCTCTCCTGGGAGGTGTGTTTTGACGAGAAACAACATCAAACTTGCAGTTCTTGTTAACTTGCTCCCTCAAGTTCACTCAGCAAACTGGCAAATGGGGAACACTCATGATTCTCATAGCTGTGCTGGTCTGAGGTAGCAAGTGTGTTTCCTTTAAAGGCTGATCAGAGAACAGTAAATGAACTCTACTCAGGGACTATTTCAGGCAAATGCCCTCAGTAGAAGGATCAACACTGAAGGCTCCTCATACTTGTCAGCTCTGCCCACTGGGCTCTCTCAGTGAATGAGAACTTATCTCAGGCTGATTTGTCCCCTAAAACTTCTTTCCCACAAGAGCACATCTGCCAGGTGCAGTGGATTCCTGCTCCATGAGTCAGTTGGCTCCTGACATCAAAGAGAGCCTGCCGAAACCAAAATGGTCTTTCTCTCCCAGTATTTGCTTTGGAATCCACTAAAGCCAGACCCAAGGAACATGATGACAACCTAAAAGCCTGTGATTAATTTATGCTGGTCCCCAAGCCTTTGCCCCTCAATGCCACATGGTGAAGCAGTTTTCAGCACCTGGTTTTGTTCCATAACCAGACAGCACTTCCAGGAATTTCAGTCACCACCTGAGTAGAAATAGGCTTGAGTGTGTGCATTCTTATAGTGCTATTTTATGCAAACCTCTTTTATCTATTCCCTCACTGAGATCCCGTGCATAAGCAACCCTACTTACCAATACATTATTTACACGTGTAATTGATTGCTTTTTTCAACCAGTTGTCTAATGCTCCCTGTTTCAATGTTCTTGTACAAGTATGAGGCTAAAATGGCAGGAAACGGGAATTGTCTGAAGGAGAAGTAACTGTGATAAATGAGACCTGGTCAGGCTATTTACATACAGGAAACAATATAATCTAAGAAATGAAGTGACTCCGTGGAATTTTCGAGTTGTATTAACTCAGTAGTGCTTATTCTTTCAGCCAATCCAAAGTTTTCTGAAACGTATTATTTATTATATTTGGTTTGAAAAGAACCAGTATATATGAGAAAACATTTATTGTAATTGTTTAAACAATATGTATAAGTGGCCCTGGTTGGGTAGCTCAGTTGGTTAGAGCACAGATTACAGGTTTAATCCCCTGTCAGAGCACAAAAAGAAGCAACCAATGAACGTAAAGCAACCACTAAATGTATAAACAGATGGAACAACAAATATCTCTCTCTCTATCTCAAATCAATGCTTAAATTATTTTTAAAAAAAGAATATATATACTTGAATATGTTTTCTGCTGGAAAGTGCAGAAACTTTGTACAACAGGGCACAAATCAGATTATAGGGTTTTTTATTAAAGTCTGAAAGAATGTTATTTTGGTCAATGTCAGAGTGAGGAAAGGCTGTATAAAATCGAAGAACAGCATTATGTCAATTTTTCTCTAGAGAAAATTAGTAGTATTTCTGGAGTCACATTTCTAAATGGCCTCATGTTCCCTCTTGTTAACTTGCTCCCTCAAGTTCACTCAACAAACTGGCAAATGGGGATCACTCAAGTTCATTTGCTGAGGGGGCAAGTGAACTCGAGGGAGCAAGTTGTCTGTAAAATGAGAGGCCAGACTTGAGAAGATTGGGTATATACTCTTGACTGTAGCACCTCAACTACTAGGGCTTGGCCAGGATACTGAAGTTCTGCCAGTCAAAGATCTCAGTTGTAGAGAAGTCTTGACATACTTGAACTGTGCTGGTCACTGTAACATTTTAAGATATTTCCACCCTGAGCCACAGAAGACTAGAGTTTTCCTAGGGTGATTCTCCATGCAGACCGGGTAAAGAATCATTCTTTAAACTCTGGCAGCAAGAAAAATTCAGTGTTCTAGGATCGGGTTTATCCAACTGTGCTGATTCTGGGTCATTGCTAAGGACACCAAGTACAATTACTAAGCAATAGACACACATCCAAACCATGACAAAAGACATTGTCCCAGGACTCAGCTCTTCTTGACCTAAAAGTACTGACAAACTCTCAATAAAGAGCCTTCATCTGAGTAAATCTGCAGGTCATCCTGAAATTGGTTAGTCATGGGTCTTCATCACAGATGTCACAACAGAACTATCTGGTTAACATAGCTCAGAAGCAATCTAAGATATGGCTAGAGCCTTTAATCTCTCTTTTAACCCCATTTTCATCCTGGGTTCCTAAAAACAACAGAGATGGCTGATGTGAAGACCCACCTGAGGGAAGCCCAAGTTTCATATACCTCCTAAACTGTACCCTGGAAAATATGAGGCTATTTTTTAAAAAATCTTTATTGTTGAAAGTATTACATACTCCACCACCACCCCCCCCTCAACTTAACCTCTTCCAGCCTGCTTCCATCCCCACCCCCAGGCCCTCACCACTCCATTGTCTGTGTCCATCGGATATGCAAATATGCATACAAGTTCATTGGTTGATCTCTTCCCACCCACCCTCCCCTGCCTTCCCTCTGAGGTTCAACAGTCTGTTCATGTTTCTATGACTCTGAGTATGAGTGAGATCATGTGATATTTGTCTTTCTCTGACTGGCTTATTTTCTCAGCACAGTACTCTCCAGGTAGGATGGGGTTATTTTTAAGTGCTTCCAGCTTGTTCTAGTTTGTGGGATAGGAGAGAATCTGTGGATCTTGCCATGGAGTTGGGAAGTCTCTAGGAAGGACAGTTCTCCTCACTGACTCCACTTCCTCTCCTCCCTTTCATGGCCTTCACACCCTCATTGGCCCCCTACCCACGTATCCACATGCACCATGCTCTAGCAAAACTTCCCGGGCACATGCCCAGTTCTCTTTGTGTTTGCCTTCTCTATGAGCATTAGATGCCACCCCTTCCTTGAACCTTCTTCACCTGTGCTTCTGTGAAGGACAACTCCAGTTCTCTCCCACCTCTCTGGTCTCTTCTTCCTTATGTCCTCTGTGGGTTTCTCTTCCTCACTTGCCTAATAAAGCTTAGCTTTTCTCTGTCCTCAAAGCTCTTTCCCTCTCCTGCACACTGTGCCCAGATGGACCCATACACACCCGCCTCCCATACACTCTGAGGAATTCTGAATCCCTGTCTCCATTAGACTCACACCCTTTCTCTGGATTCCTATTCCCAATGTATGCTTCATGTACATAAATTTCATTGTATGTGAATTACATCTCAATAAAGTCAAAAAAAAGAAAAAAGTAAATGTCATCCCCTAACATGCTATTGTTGTATTGATCTACCACACATGGCATGTTAGCCCCTCCACATTCTGGCTAAAATTTAGTTTTAGCACCAACTTACTTCTCCAGCTCACTACATTTCAGATTTAACAAGTCATGACTACATTTTAAATCATTCTCTAAATTAGATGTTTCCTATGGCCCCTTTTATGTATATATTATTGATTTCAAAGAAGGGAGAGGGAGAAAGAGATAGAAACATCAATGATGAGAGAGAATCATTGATCAGCTGCCTCCTGCAAGCCTCTTACTGGGGATGGAGCCCGCAACCCAGTCATGTGCCCTGACCAGGAATCAAACTGTGACCTCCTGGTTCATGGGTTGATGCTTAACCACTGAGTCACACTGGCTGGGCTCTCATGGCCCCTTTTGTTTGCACACACTATTTCCTATTTCTGGAATACCTTGCCCTCCAACCTCTTGGTTTTCTGGTCAACATCCGGTCATTCTCAGTACCTCTTCCAACCATAGGAGGCATTTGATTCCTCTGCAGAGGATTCCCTCACAGTGCTAATCTCTGGAGACAATCTAAGAATTCAAGTTTAGGGCATTTTCTGAATGACAGGGATCGAGGGTAGAAGAAAAGAGAGACTGTAAAATTGCACAGGTCTGGATTTCAATCTCAGATCTGTCCCTGTGTTACCCTGGGCAAAGAAATTGGCCTCTGAGTGTGAGCTTCATATTTATAAAAACAAGATTAACACTATACATCCAATAAATTGCTTTGGGAGAATTCTATGAGATGAGGTGCTTCAGGTGATTGGTACACTCAATAAAAGTTAACTTTCTTTGTTTCTTCCTATACCTTGACTATTTTTGTATGTTTGTCCACAGTTAAATGTCTGTTATTGAGTGGATCATCTATAAATGCTTTCTTGAATGAATGAATAATTTTTTTTCCAACTGTCAGTTGTGGATCACCTCTTCTGGGTAGGTGCTCCTGAATTGCTCTGACTCTTTACATACCACAATAGGACCAACAGAGGGCCTGAAAAGTTGATATTGTTACAAGTTACTATGCTTTAGTACTGCTACTGATGGTGGTGGTGGTAATAGAATCAATAAACACTATGCAAGACTTCATAAAAAGCCTTCACCCAAGAAAATTAAATCAAATCAAACCATTAGAAACATCAAGGGAATTTAGTAAAACATCCTTTATGAAATGACAGATTACAAAACTTCATAATATTTCCTAAACATAAACAAGTATCTACTCTAATAAAAGAGTAATATGAAAATTAACCATCACTCTGAGACACCTAAGCCACATCCACCAGCCAAGCCCCGCCCCCCAGCCAATCAGAGCAGCTGTATGCAAATTAACCCAGCCAAGATGAAGGCTGACAGCCACGGAGCTAGATCAAACAGGAGGCTTCCATTGCACCAGGAGCAAACTGTCTCCCTAGGCCGGCTGGGCCTCTCTTTGCTCAAGGCATAGTTTCAATTATAGAGCCATGGAGCTAAAGCAAACAAGAGTCTTCCTTCTCTGCCTAGGCCTCCACTCAAAGTAACAAAGTTTCAATTATAGAAGATAAATAAACCCCAGAAACCTGATTCCAGCCAGCCTTGCTGGGACATTGGGTCAATGGGAGCTGTGGGCAGCCTGCAAATGGCCCTCAGCCCCTCACCCAGGCTGGCCAGGCACCCCAGTAGGGACCCAAACCCTGAATGGGCTGTAGGCAGCCTGAAAATAGCCCTCAGCCCCTCACCCAGGCTAGCCAGGCATGCCAGCAGGTGGACATCCCCTGAGGGGTCCCAGATTGCGAGAGGGCACAGGCCGGGCTGAGGGACACCCCTGAGTACACAAATTTTTGTGCACCAGACCCCTAGTTTAGAAAATAAAATTCAAAAGGATGAATATATATAATTTTATGTGTTTCAAACATTTTTGAAAGGATTGGGTTTAATGCTCTGTGGGGAGAGGGGATTTATCATCTCTTTATTCTCTTTTGTATTTGAATTGTCAACTATGCACAGATATTTTCTCAATAAAAACTCTAATTAATTTTAAAATGGCATTATAAAAAGAATTCAATTATTTCTAAGGCTCCTTTTTCCTCAAATTAATACAACATTATTGGTCGATTTATGAAGTATGCTTTTTAAGTTAGGTGATATTTGATCACCTTTGTAATATATTCTTTTAAAATGCATTCATGTACATTATCTCAATTTTTAGAACAATCCCCTCTGACATGGATTTAACCTTCTGCTTTATTACAGAAGCTGAGTTTGGCAACACTTTAATAGTCCATGTCCCTCTGAGCTGTCTCCCACATGAGGAATGATTCCCCCCGAGTCACATGTCACCTCCAGAAGTCCTCTGGGTCTGCGGCAGCTGCTGCCTTTAAAAGCATGAGGTCCGGGTCTCTGGAAGGATCTCACCTTCTCTCCCCCTCACCTGGGACTGCGGGTTTCAGCAGGAAGTCAATGCATTTGAAACAGAAGGATCCACATCCCACTTGCTCAGGGTAAGCTTTCTTTGAGCACGCAGGACTCAGCCAGCGTTAGCTTCTCAAGCCCGATAATCCCATAACGCCCCACATTCTTGTCGCCCTGGATCCCAGTCTGTGATACAGGCCCCTCCCTTGCTCTCTACTAGTCAGGTGTTCAGGTGTTCTCCAGCCATACCACTCTGCCCCTCCCCATGCTGCATGGCCCTACCACACCACCACATTCCTTCTTTCTTTTTTTAACTCTTTTTTAATTTATTGAGTTGAGAGAGAGAGAGGAGGGGAGGGGAGGGAGAGAAATTGAGAGAAACATCGATTTTCCACTTCATCCACCCGTGTACTCACTGATTGCTTCCTCTCTATGCCCTAACCAGAGATTGAACCCGCAACCTTGGCATATTGGGATGAGGCACTAACTAACCGAGCTCCTTGGCCAAGTCTCTTATGATAGACACTATCAGCTATGCCCTCAGGCTCTTCACAGGACAGATCAGCTCTCCCACCTGGACTGATACTTAACCCTGCACTGTGAAACCCTCCTCCCCATGGTCTTCTCAAGCGCACAGATACCCCCACCAACCTTAGCAGATGGGATGCTATTTTTATGCCCATTTATGTACCTCATTGGCTGCCATCACGCTTGTCTTCGTTCCCTTCATTATATTATTGAATGTTATACTGCGTCATTGCCTTTCTCTTATTCCTTCACCCCACCAGTGGTCCTTACCATCGTCTTCACTTCCCTCAGCGTGCATGTTGGTTATACATGGATCCCAGCCTGCCACTCAACACCAGTCTCCTTTAGCTCCTGCTCCTGTAGTCTACAGAGTGGGTGTGCCCTCCACTGGCACCGTCTCACCTCAGGCATTTTAATTCCAACCCAAAGAGAAGCACATGCTTGAAAATTTCAGAAGAAACCTGGAAATTATTTTTTAAAAAGTGGTAGGACAGACTATGGGTTTTTTTGTTTTGTTTTGTTTTGTTTTTGCCTATTAACCTTTGGGACAAAAATCTTACATGCATTGTGTTACTAAGTTACTAAGTGTCATAAGTTACTAAGACCTTCACTACACTGGCTTCTGTGCATGTCACCACCCTCATCCACTCATGCTTCTCTTTCCTATGTGAAGGCCAGCCGTGTAACCTAGCCATGGCTCCCCAGACTCTCTTTCACCTCCGTGCTTGAGTATAGGCCTCTTTTTGGTTAGATCGCTTACCTTCCCCCAAATTCCTCCCGACTAATCTACTCATTTTGCAACACTCAGCACTCTTGTAACCTAATGAAAACCCTCCAGGTTAAGGGTGAGATAAAAAGGAAGACAGCTATAATTAGAGTGTATGTCATTGTAATGGTTTCTTTACATTTTACTTTCTTTGTTATGTGCTGAACTTCTATGAAATAATACCATAGTCTATTATAGAAATATAGAAGCTATAAAGTAAAGAAGTTAAATAACCTTCATACCTAGGGAATAACTGGCAAAGTTGAATTTTAAATTATGCCATCAAAGTCTAGTGCTAATTGGAGTCAGTATTTGACCATATAATTAGCCTAAATTCTATTTAGAACTTGAAAAATTTTTAAAACTGCAATCAGAATGACAATTTCTTGTATGAAAATAAGTTATCTATGATGGATAACTAAACTAGGAACCACTGTATCTTTCAGGCACCTTCTAGATATGTCTTCTTGATATTCAATACCCACCTGTCTGAGCCACTCTCCCCCTACCTCCGCTAGTTACAACCCCACGTGGGCCAAGCCTGGAAACTATGTGCCCAGTCCCTTGGAAATCCAGTTGGCCTCCACAAGAGAAGGCCTCCTACAACACTGGAAGGCAGAAGGAAAGAGGCTGTTGAGAGCAGGCAGGTGCCTTTGGCAGGGAGCCTTCATGGGGTTTTCCTCTGCCGTGGGTCATCGTCGGGGAGCGCCCCACTTCAAGGCTGTCCCCACTCCAGGGCTGTGGTGCTGAGATTTTCTAGGGAGCTCCCAGGCCCTCAGGCATCCTTGTAAGAGCACTCCCTTAGGTGCTGGAGATGGCAGAGGCCACAGAGACCTCCTCCTTCCACAGTTTCCGAAGGCAGCCCCATTCTCTCCCTACCCCAGGTTGCCTCACTCTTTAATAATCTACTGCTAACCTCTTATTCTCTGAAATAAGAGTGGTTCTTGGATCCCAGACTAAACCCCAGCTGGAAAAATCTACATAGCCTACTTCTTAATACATAAAAGTTTCCTAAGCAATGGCAACTGCAGTTCATGGGTGGAATTAAATAATCTGCAAATAGCAGAAGAGAAAAGAGGTGTTTCAATTTAGATAAGTTTGAGATATATATTTTCTATATATATTTAGAACACACATGTTGTATACATTATGAAAGAATTAATTCCACTATGCCAATGTGAACAATAGTAACAGTTTTATTTTGTGCCTCACCCAGCTCACCTCACCTGCATATCCTGGGTATGAATTTCATTACAACCCATGGAGTGCTCTGTCCGGGGCAGGGTTGTCCATGTGATGAGGCCCCTCCCCTGTTAGGACTGCGGGGAAAGACTGCATCTGAGCACCACTCCCACAGACTGGACTTACTGTATTTAAATAAAACCGGGGGGGGAGGGGAGTGTTTTTATTTTTATTGTTGACACTATTACATAGGTCCCCCTTTTCCCCCTCCACCCAACCCCTCCCCCAATTTATGGCCTGTGGGCCAAGAAATATAAAAAGGCCTGCCATTAGATAAATCCTAAAATCTATTATGCTTTTATTGTATGATTGAAAGATGAGGAAAAGGTGCTTTCCTGAGGTAACAGGACCTGAAAGATTTTCTTTGGTACTAGCTAGGAGATGAAGCATGTCTCTTTCAGACATCTAACACTACTTAGCTCTTCTCTGCATTAGAAATCCATTTCCGCCAGGAGGCTTGCTCTCGTTCCAGAGTGGTCCCACTGGCTTCCTTTTCCAGATCCAGGCCAGTAAGAGCATCGCTTTCTCCAGGTGGGAGTGGGGTGGTGGGGGTAGGGGTCCTTCTGCTACTCACTCAGAGCCTCCTGGGTGTGCTGAGCTGCATCATTTGTGCACTAGGATCTATACTTCCTTCTTCTTTTCTTCCTCTCTTCTTCCCTCACTTTCCCTTCTTCCCGCTCCCCTCACCCCCACCTCTCTCCCTCCCTCCTCCCTTCAGTTGTTTCTGAGCGTCTCCTGTGTGTGTGTTGCTATAACTGGGTGTCAGGGGTGTTCTGTTGATCAGGACCCAGTACAACTCTTCAAAACCCAGACCCTGTTAGAGAAGACAATCAAGAGTTGGCGATTACAGGGCAGTTGGATGCATACTATACCAGGAATAAGAGCAGGACCCTGTGCGGCACACAGAAGGGGCAGCTAGCCTGTCTAGGGCAGTCCTATCTGATAGAAATATAACGTGAACCACATATGTAATCTTCAATTTTCTTGTAGTTACAATATTTTTAGTTTCAAATTTTCTAATTAACTTTAATATTTATTATTTAACTAAATATATCCAAAATATTATCATTTCAACATGTAACTGATGTAAAAATTATGCTAAATATTCCATATAGTTTATACTTACAACTTAGGAATTGGTTTCCAGTCACACTAGTCACATGTCAGGTGGCTTATGCCTTGGACAGTGGGTCTGGGGAGGTGGGCGGAGCTCCCTAAAGGAGCTGAGGAGTGCGTAGGGGACTTAGGCAGGAAGAGAGAGAAGAAAGGGCTCTCCCTGGAGACAAGTGCATGTGGGATGGGGAAGGGAGGCTGGGAAAGGTACAGGGAGAATGACAAGCGGGAGCTTAGCGAACACCAGGTGAGATCAACGTGAAGTGTTTGTGCAAAAAATATCTGAACTTCTTCCTGTGGCCAGGAGGAGCCCCGAAGTATACTGGGTAGTGACTTGGTCAAGTGAGCATTTTTAGAAGAATCTAGAAAGACATCCATAGCGTAGATGGAGGATGAAGAGTGGAAAGCAGGACCAGAGTCAGGAAGCTTCTTAGAAAGCTGCTAGAATGGTCCAGGCTGCAGATATGGTGTCTTGCGCGAAGACAGCGGCTGGAGGATGAGAAAAATAAACACAAAAGTAATCTGATGAATGGAAGTAAAAGAATCGGATGGCTGTAGCAGTGGGGTGATGGGGCTGGTGGCTTCCCCTGATTAGCCTGGTCACCTCCCACAAAGGGAGGCCAGATTGCAGCTTAGGCCCACTCCCCAAGGGGAGCAGGGAGAGTGCCTAAGCTGTCAGTAGGATATCCCCTGAGGGCTCCCAATATGTGAGAGGAGGCAGGCTGGGCTGAGGAACAAATTTCATGCACTGGGCCCCTAGTTATAAAATAAAATACGTAAGAATAAATTTAACCAAAGATGTAGAAGACCTGTACTCAGAAAATGATAAGTCATTGAAGAAGCTACAAATAAGTAGAAGCATATATCATGTTCATGGTTAGGAAGAATTAACAACATTACAATGTCCATACTACCCAGGCAATCCATAGATTCACTGCAATTCCCATCAAGATACCAATGGTGTATTTCTTAGAACTAAAACAAATATTCAAAAAATTTATATGGAACCACAAAAGACCCCAAACAGCCATGGCAATCTTGAGAAAGAACAACGTTGGAGGCATTGTGCTGCCTAATATCCAACTATACTACAAGGCCATAGTAACCAAAACAGCATGGTACTGGCACAAGGATAGACATATAGATTAATGGAGCAAAATAGAGAGCCCATAAATAAACCCACATCTTTATCATCAACTAACATTTGACAAAGAGGGCAAACACATACAATGGGGTAAAGATGGGTGTATCCCATAAATGCTGTTGGGAAAATTGGGTAGATACGTGCAAAAAATAAAACACCTTTTTACCCCATACAAAAGACTAAACTCAAAAATGGATTTAAGACTTAAATGTTTAACCTTAAAAATCCTAGAAGAAAACATAGGCAGTAAAATCTCACACATTTCTTGTAGCAATATTTTTTCTGATAGATTGACTTAGGCAAGGGAAATAAAAGAAAAAATAAACAAATGGGACTACATCAAACTAAAAAGTTTTTGCACAGCAAAGAAAACCATCAACAAAATGAAAAGACAATCCAGTGAATGAAAGAACATATTCACCAATGTGATACATCTGATAATGGGTTAATATCCAAATTTTATAAAGAACTTATACAATCAACACTGAAAGAAGCAAACAATGCAATTAGAAAATAGGCAAAGGACCTGAATAAACACTTCTCCAAAGATGACATACAGATGGCCAATACTTATATGAAAAGATGCTCAACATCACTAAGCATCAGATAAACACAAATTAAAATCACAAAGAGGTAGCATAAAAGCAATATCAGAATGCTAATCATGAGTGAATCAACAAGCAACAAATGTTGGCAAAGACGTGGAGAAAAGGGAATCCTCATGCACTGTTAGTGGGAATGCAGATTGGTACACTCACTGTGGAAAGCAGTACAGAGTTACCTCAAAAAATTAAAAATGGAACAGCCTTGTGACCTAGCAATTCCACTTCTGGGAATATGTCTGAAGAAACCAGAAATACTAATTTGAAAGAATATATGCACCCCTATGTTCATTTCAGTGTTATTTACAACTGCCAAGATTTGGAAGCAGCTCAAGTGTCCATCAGTGGATGAGTAGATAAAAAAGCTGTGGTACCTTTACACAATAGAATACTACTCTGCTGAAAAAATAAAGAAAATCTTACCTTTTGTCCTAGTATAGATGGACCTGGAGAGTACTATGCTAAATGAAATAAGCCAGTCAGAGGAAGACAAATACCATGTGATTTCATTTATATACAGAATCTAATAACCAAAATAAACTAACAAACAAAATAAAAACAGATTCATAGATACAGAGGACAGACTGAGAGAGCTGTAAGAGGGGAGGGGATTGGGGGACTGGGTGAAAAAGGTGAAAGGATTAAGCAAAAACAAACAAACAAAAAATCCTCATAGACATACAATGGTATTGTGATTACCAGAGGAAAAAGCAGGTGATGGGGAGGTAGAAGAGGATAAAGGAGGGTAGATTGTGATGGAAGGAGGCTTGACTTTGGGTGGTGAACACACAACAAAATCTTATATAATAAAAGCCTAATATGCTAAGTGTCCAGTAGTCCAGTCATCCATTCAACCAATCAAAGTGTAATATGCTAATGATATGCTAAGGCCACACAACTGCTTGCTATGATGTGCACTGACCATCAGGGGGCTGACAATTGTCCAGTCAACTAGGCACTATGACATGCACTAACCACCAGGTGTCAGACGTTCTGACTGGTAAATTAGCTTGCTGCTGGGGTCTGGCCAATTGGGACTGAGCGAGATGGGCCAGACACACCCTGGAGCCCTCCCACGGTAACTCCCTGGCTGGCCAACCTCCCACATCCCTCCCCAGCCCTGATTGTGCACCAGTGGGGTCCCTCTGTCTGAACTGCACCCTTTTGCAATTCGGGACCCTTTGGGGGATGTCAGAGAGCTGATTTTGGCCCAATCCTGCTCAATGCAGGAGCTGCCCCCTAGTGGTCAGTGCGCTCCCACAGGGGGAGTGCCTCTCAGCCAGAAACCCGGCTAATGACGGGCAAGCACAGCAGTGGTGGCAGGAGCTTCTCCTGCCTCCGCAGCAATGCTAAGGATGTCCGACTGATGGTTTAGGCCCACTCCCTATAGGGACTTAAGCCATCAGTTGGACATCCCCCAAGGGCTCCTGGACTGAAAGAGGTCACAGGCCAGGCTGAGGAGCCTCCCACCCCCCACTCCCACAACCCCCTCCCAAGTACATGAATTTCATGCACCAGGTCTCTAATATACACATAATGTAGTATAGAATTGTACATTTGAATTCTATATAATTTTATTAACCAATATTAACCCAAGTAATCCAATGAAAATATTTTTAAAGAATGAAAAGATAAAGTATGGAAAATGTGAACATTAACTTTATTGACATTCAGCCAAGCAGACTATGGTGTTTGGTGCTTATCTGAGATGACTGTAGCACAAAGGAGGTGATTTGCAATAGTAACCAACCTGCTCAGCCCCGATTTTAGCCTCAGCCCCGAGTCATCGTTCATACTTAGCTAAGTGGCCTTGGAAAAGGGACCTGGCTCCCTGGTCTTCAGTTTCCCCTTCTGTGACTAAACATGGATTTAATTGTTTGCTAGTTTACTGTGCTTCTTCAGTAAATTGAAAGGGACACAGGACAGGCAGTACATCTGCTCTCTCACCAACGAGCACTGGTTGAGCGCTGTCACAAGGAAGAAGCTCGATATGTGATCTAACGTGAGCGTCGGCAGCATTTGCTCAGGAGCTCAGCCACGCTCAGTGGAGATGGATGTTGCTGCTAAGCAGCCAACCAGACATACCAGGCCCAGGCAGAGTAAACGACTCTGAGACTCAAAAGCATCTATGAATAACGGTGTCTCCAGGATCTCTTCTGCCGACCTCCTGGGGCCTTTGTCTTTGGTGGCTTCCTCTGATGGGAGCTGTTCCACCACTGAGCCCTCTGTGCAGAGCCCTCCTCTGTGGTGACCTTGAATTTCTCCTACTCACAACAAAAGTGCCTCCATCTGTACTAACGCTAATGTCCTACTCCTGCTAGACCACTGCTGCCCTGATGATAAAGCAGGAAGAGAAACTGCAGGCTTGGGCAACAACATTATTATCCCTTCCAGTGACAAATGCAAACCAGCTGTTCGCAATCCACCAACATGGTCCCTCCATCCCTTTCCCACAGTTCCCAGGCTAGGAAACAAGGCAAAAGCCCATCGCAGAACATTCTCTGTTTACAGAGAATGATCATCTAAAATGCTGAAGTGGTCCTACTATCCTTAATGCAATCGAATGGCATGGGTATTATTTTGCACAACAGCAGATCTGTTTCTCAGAGTCCATTTCCTTGTCTATAAAACAGAGATGAATAAGATCAGCTTGACTGCTTTCTTCACAGCGATGCTGTAGAATTCAGTGAGATCACAAAAATGAAAGTTTCTTGAAAAGGTAAAAGGCTTATTATGACCCTTATTGTAACACCTGTGTGTTCCTGATATGTTTGCAGTTCCAATAGAGGGAGGGAGGGCATTCTGAAGAAGAAAGCAATTCGCCTCAATGGATTCATATTCCCCGAGCCAAAGGGTCTGGAACCCAGTCATTCTTCAGGGAAATTCTCTGTGTCAGAAACAGGCAAGGATTTCCATGAGAGTGACACAAATTCCTTGCCAGTTATGCTCTAAGAGAAATATTTTTAAAATTAATTTCACTTTCCAGTTCCAGTCAAGGTGGAGTATTCTCATTTCCTCCCCAGTTATCCGTCTTTTTAAAAAATACTGGACATAACACCACAACTCAGTCATAAAAAATTAAAGAGCATTATTCATGTCCCAGCAATTCCTCTTTCTGCTGTATAACCAAAATAATTCAAAACAGGGTCTCAAAAAGTACTTATACACATGGTACATAGCAGCATTATTCACCATAGCCAAAAGGTGAAAGGAACTCATGTCCATCAACAGATAAATGGATTTTTAAAATGTGGTACATACAACATGGATGAATCTTGGAACATTATGCCAAATGAAGAAAGCCAGTCACAAAAAGATACACATTATGATTCCACTTATATGAGGTACCTAGAATAGTAAAATTTAAGACAAAAAGTAGAATGGTGTTTTTCAGGGCCCGGGGGAGGGAATGATGAGTTATTGTGTAATGGGCACGGAGTTTTAGTTTGGAAAGATGAGAAGATCTGGATATAGATGGTGCTATGGGTTGCACATCAATGTGAATATACTTAATTCCACAGAATTGTAACTTAAAATGGTCAGTGTTATGGTAGGTGTATCTTACCACAATAAGAGAACATCAAACACAGGAAGATGCTGAAAGGTGAAAAGAATAGGGCAATTTCCTAGGGACCTTGGTACTTAGTACTTGAGGAACAACACAGCAGTGAGGGTCCTGGGTTTCTTTATGCCACTGTGTGATTCAGATACAGCACTGGCAAAACCCGCAACCTGGAACTACCAACAGGTACAGACAAAGAGACCCAAGCAATGCCTGATTCATGGGTCTATGGGACCAGGAAATGCCAACCAAACAGCACAGAGTCTTTTTTTTTTAGGATAATAGCTTTTATTTATTTTTTTAGACAGGTTTGCTTTATTTTATTTTATTTTTAACTAAATGTATTGAAGTGACAGTTGAGGAGATCATATAGGTTTCAAGTATACATCATCTGTATATTGCATTCTGTGCCCACCACCCAAAGTCAAATCTTCAACATAAGCAAATCAATCAAAGTGATACACCACATAAAGGATTAAAATAATATGATCAGCCCTGACTGGTTTGGCTCAGTGGACAGGGCGTCGGCTTGGGAACTGAAACGTCCCAGATTCGATTCCGGTCAAGGGCATGTACCTTGGTTCCTGGCACATCCCCAGTGGGGGGTGTGCAGGAGGAAACTGATCAATGTTTCTCTCTCATTGTTGTTTCTAGCTCTCTATCCCTCTCCCTTCCTCTCTGTAAAAAAAATCAATAAAATATATATTTTTAAATCATATGATTATATCAATATTTGCAGAAAAATCATTGACACGTGACAACATACATTTATGATTAAAATACTCAATGAAATGGATATAGAAGGAAAAGTACCTAAACACAATAAAGGCCATATATGACAAACCCTCCGCTGGTATCAGATCCAATGGTGAAAAACTGAAAGCTTTTTCTCTAAGATCAGGAACAAGATAAGAATGTCCACTCTCACCACTCTTACTCTACATAGTTCTAGAAGTCCTAGCCAGAGCAATCAGGCAAGAGAAAGAAATAAAACTTATCCAATTTGAAAATGAGAAAGTAAAACTGTAACTTTTTGCAGATGATTCTTTATATATAAACGAGGGGCCCGATGCACAAAAATTTGTGCACTCAGGGGGTGGGGGTGCCTCAGTCCGGCCTGTGTCCTCTTGCAGTCTGGGACACCTCGGGGGGGAGGGGAGGGGATGTCCACCTGCTGGCATGCCTGGCCAGCCTGGGTGAGGGGCTGAGGGCCATTTTCAGGCTGCCCACAGCCCCTTCAGGATTCATGCACTGGGGGGTTGGAGGGTTGGTGAGTGCAGGCCTGGACGTTTCCCACCGGAGGGCCCACGATCACACATGCCTGGTGGGCCCCCACCACTGAGGGGACACACCTGGCACAGAGCTGGGTGGCGAGCCAGGGGTGGACGCTGGTGCAGGATCCCTTGGTGGAGCCCTGCTGCTGAGCAAACACACCCAGGTTGGGGCCGGGCAGTGGACTGGCTTCGGATTCTCTGCACTGTGCAGCAGACGCTCCCAAACGCCCTATGGAGGCCCCTGGGGGGTGGATGAAGGTAGCGGACCCGAACAGGTGCTCCCGCATGCCCCGAGGAGGCCCCCAGGGGGCAGAGCCAGGCAGTGGACCCAGGACAGCTGCTCCTAGATGCCCCAAGGAGGCCCCCAGGGGGTGGAGCCAGGCAGTGGACCCAGGATGGCTGCTCCTGCAAGCCCCGTGGAGGCCCCAGGTCGGACCCCCCACACACACTGAGCTGACACACCTGGCACAGCTATACCAGCCGTGGAGGCTCCCAGTGCAGAGCCACCCTGCCACCCTCCATCTTGGCTGGGTTAATTTGCATACAGCCGCTCTGATTGGCTGGTGGGTGTGGCTTGGCTGATGGGTGTGGCTGTGAGCAGAGGCTCAGCCAGCCTAGGCAGACAGTTGCAACAGAAGCCTCTGGTTTGCTCTAGCTCCATAACTGCTGGCTTCCATCTTGGCTGGGTTAATTTGCATACAGCCACTCTGATTGTCTGGTGGGCGTTGCTTAGGTATCTCAGGTAACAGTCAATTTGCATATTACTCTTTTATTATATTAGATATTAGATAATCACTCCACCAAAAACTCTTAGAAACAATAAATAACTACAGTAAAGTTGCGGGATACAAAATCATTGTACAAAAATCTGCATTCCTTATACTAACAATGAAATTTCAGGAAAAAAAGTGGAAAAAACAATTCCTTTTGCAAATGTATGAAAAAGAATAAAATATCTAGGAATAAGCTTAACAAAGAGTGTTAAGGACCTATATACTTAAATCTACAAAGTATTATTAAAAGAGAATGAAAAAGACACAATAAAATGAAAATATGGTCTGTGTATACGAATGAAAGAATCAATGTAGTTAAAAATATCCAAAGCAATATATTACCCAAAGCAATATACAAATTCCATGCAATCCCCACCAAAATCCCAATGATATTTTTAAAGAAATAAAACCAAAAAAATCATCAGAAGGTCTCTTGACAATAATTGTTTACTCTAGCAAAATACCAGTGGAAAACACTCTGATCCCTCAACTCCCACCACAGTTTAGACATGGCTGACTAGACAGCTAAACTGCCACGTTTTGTATTTTGGTATCAACCATTCCTGATCTCAAATGACACATAGAAACCCTCCTTCTACTTCATGCCTTTATCCCCCTCCCAATACACACACACACTTTTTAAATCTAATTATTATATTTTCTCTGCATAAATTAAACACACATCAGATGCTATTATAATATTTTCCTGAAATCATCAAATATAATTTTAAAACATCATGAGGAAGATAGTCTATTTTATATACTCCCATTTACCCACTTTATTATTCTTTGCCCCAAGTTTCTTCCTGTTCTAATTTTCCTTCTGGTTGGAAAAACTTAGAACTAAAACGCTAAAAGAAGATCTGTCTACAGATGACAAAGTCTCTTGGTTTCTTTCCTCTGAGAAGGTATCCATTTTTCTCTTCATTCCTGAGTGGTATTTTTCACTTAGGATAGCATCATCAACTAAGAGAATCTAATAGACATCCATGAAACACTCCAATCAAAAGCAGTATGATACACATTCTTTCAAAATATATGATTATCAATATTTTCCCCAATTTGTACCTTGTATTTTCGTTCTCTTTACATTTCATTTTTGTGTGGTTATGCAAATCTATATATAAGATAAAATTGTATAGTACACGCACAGATACATCATAAATAATGCATGTAAAAAGTGTTGAAAACTGAGTAAGTTAATGGTCTAGTCTAATATTGCACTGTATTAGTTTCCCAAGTACAGCAACAAAATACCACAAATTTGGTGACTTAAAACATGAGAAATGCATTGGCTCTCAGTTCTGGAGGCTAGAAGTCTCCAACCAAGGCACCAACAGGGGAGTGCTACCTCTGAAACCTGCAGGAGAGAATCCTTCCTTATCTCCTCTTGCTTTTGGTTGCTGGCAGTCCTTAGATTTCCTTGCAACTGCTTGCCACTGTGTGAGTGAATCTGCCTTTCTCATCACGTGGAATTCTCCTTCTCCGTCTGTCTCCACACGGCCATCTTCTTGTAAGGAGACAATCATATTGGAGTAGGAGCCATCCTAATCCAGCGTCTTAACTTATTATATCTGCAATAACCGTATTTCCAACTGGCAGTTAGGACTCCAACATACACAACATGTACCATGTAAAGTCCACTTTCAATACTGTGCTACGTTACAAAAATATCTCAGCACTGGGGGAAGCTGGGGGAAGGGACATGGGACTCTGTGTATAATTTTTGCAACTTTCTTTGAATCTATAATTACATCAAAAGAAGTTTTTAAAATAATTTTACTTGATAAACAGATCAAGTGAGGGTTTTACTCCATTTTTCTTCTTCACTGACACATTTTTGGGGTTTTACATTTTCAACTATTTTTGACAGGGAGTGAAGTTTCTTCTAGGTTTTTTTTTTTTTTTTTGTGTGTGTGTGTGTGTGTGTGTGTTTTTTTTTGTGGTTTACCCTAAGTGTTTGCTGAGTATATAGCATATTTTTAAATAAGCTGGTCAGCAGCTTTGGGACTTTGTTGAGATTTCTCTTCTCATTGCAACCCCTTCTAAAAATTTCACAAATAAATCACCAAGTCTCTTAAGAAATGATGGTTGACATTTCTCAATCCTGCAGATGGGAGAAGCCACTATAATCTAAAAGAAATGTTCACTCCTCACCAATCTCAAGTTACTGTGGTCTGGGCCTGGAGAAATGGTGACATTTTCCTGACCTTTAGGAAAAGCTTGAGAGATCATTCCTGATCTCAAGTGGCTGGGTTTTGTGGTTCCTGTAAATTCCTGGAAATAATATGATGGAAACTAGGAACATAGCTATGTAAAGTGTGGCCCATGGGAGAAGAACCCAAACCTCTCCTTCCTCACTCATTCAGGTGCATGGGGCCAGAGGGACTGCCGCTGGGGAAGACGTGTGATAGTGCGAAGCCCAGGGTTTATCATCCATACGATGGGCTCAGGATGGGATCCGGGATGTAGGCTAATCAAGAAGTCAGGCAATGGCAGAGAGAACAAGGCAGTCCTAACACTCTGATAAAATCCTGAGCTCCGTGGTGGGGGAGATAGAACTAGGGGCACTGCGCTGGCTTTTGACGGCTGTATAACCAATTCCCACAAACGCAGCAGCTTGAAACAGCATATGTTTATAACCTCACAGTTTCCGTAGGTCTGGGCAGTATCTCTCATAGGCTCAAATTAAGGTGTTGGCCCACATTCCCTTCTGGGGCTCAGAGGCCACTTCCAAGCTCACATGGTTGGTGGCCAAATTCAGTTCCTTACGACTATAGGACTGTGGTCCCAGCTTTCTTGCCAGCAAAAGGTTGTTGGCCACAGGTTGCTCTCAGTTCCGAGAGGCCTCACTAAGCTCCCTAGCTGAGGCCCACTCACAGGCCGCCTCACAACGTGGGCACTTGCTTCCTCGAGGCCAGCAGGAGGAGCTCTCTCATGTTTGAATGGCCAAATCCTTTTAAGGGCTCAGGTGACTTCCCTTTTCATTACTCAGTATCAACTGATTAGGGACCTCAATTTTATTTACAAATTGACCTTCACCTTTGAAACCTAATCAGAGAAGTTAAATACATCAAATTCACAGTCTAGCCCCCCACCTCAAAGGGAGAGGCTCATTCAGATCATGTACCCCAGGCGGTGGAAATCATGGTGGGGGTGGGGGGGGCCAGTCCTCAGAATTCTACCCACTACAATATAAGACCCTAGAAGGAGGGCTTGAAATGCCAGGCCCAGTGCTGGCTTGAGGACAGCGGGTGAACTCTACAGCAGAAGGCAGAAAAGGAAAACAAGTCAGAGCCTAATTCTGCATTAAACTCTGTAGACCTAACTGTCGTGGATAGCAGACACCACAGCTACTTGGGAGCCTAGGAGGCCAGGAGCTAGCAGAGCATGTGTAGATTGTGAGCCAAGCCAGAATTTGACACCTAAGTCACCAAACCTTCTCAGAAAGGAAGGCTAATTTCTCAATGGTGTGGGTGGGAGAAGGACCATAATTCTCAAAAATGGCTACTTCTCTCTACTGCCCAGTTAGTGTGTCCTGGACTTGTAGAAAGAGTGGCATTTTCCGACCCAGGTTGAGAATGACAGCTGCTGACATTCCTTGCACCCATCAGAGTAGGCTCAGGTGCAGGCTGGCTGGGCCTGCAGGTGACAGAGGACTGGGTTGACTTTTCACTGACTCAGATCCTGGGAACGGGGAAAGCAGGTGAGGTCAGAAACAGGCTCCTCCAAAGAGGAATTCTCTTGATCTCACAGATTTGGGGAAGTCTTCTTTCCCATCGTCCTTATCGAGAATGGCATGCTGGGCCAGCTGCACAGAGACACCGAGGAGCTGGGATGACATAGATGGACAGAGGGATGTCTGCACCTGGTTAGGAATCAGTACAACTGTGTGAACTTTGGGAAAAGATAATCTCCCTAGATCTTCATTTCATATTTATAAAATAGAGACAGTAATACATGTATGAAAACAAAAAAATGATGGTAAAAGTGGTCAGGAAACTATAAGCCATCACACAGTGAAGATATGATTGTTATTATAATAACCTTTTAGCAATGAGCAGCTTCAGGAAATAGACTTTTGTTTTACATGAAGATAAATTGCCCTGCATTTCCATGTTACTCACATGACTAAACTGAAAGTAGGCTGACGTATGTTTTAGTAGGTTTTTTCCTTGTCCCATGCCAAAGCAGTGAAGGTTGACAAGAACAATCTGCTGTCTCTAGAAATTAAGACTAGTCAGACATTGGGGGATCCTGAATCAATGAAACCCACATTCAAGGCACAGTTGCCCCCACATTTATGACCTGGCCTTCTGTCCATCTTCATTCCATTTCCATGGCTGTGCCCTTGGAAATCCTTTGGTGAAGACAAGGAAGGAGGAAGTCACAGAGGATGAGCAACAGGAGCAAAATGTATGGGCACGAGGGAGCCGGGAAGGGACCCCACTGGAGCAGGGCCTACGGGCCTGGGTCCCAGGGCCCAGTGCCTTCCACCCCAACCCTGCTTTGTATTCTCCAAGAGAAAATGCTCCGCACAGCTGTACCTGCTGAAACCAGGCAGCCAGTGCAGGCCAGGGGCCACAGTGGGAACCCCAAAGATTGCATCCAGGCATGGGCTCCAAATCCTAAAACTAGCAACTGGAAACAGCAAAGCAAGCAAGCAAGCAAACAAACAAAAAACAGCAAAGGTGAAAAGCCACGTGTGTTCAGTGTCGCTCTGAGGAATTAGTATCCACTGAGTGGGTACTAATTACACTGAAAGCATATGTGAAGGCAACTAGAGGAAACCAGGAAGAATCAAGTCACCACTGCTTTCCTTTACAGGGTCTGCCTCAGATGTGGAGCTCAGACAACAGAAATTCACTTCTCAGCCCCAAAGCTGGAAATCTGAGATCCAGGTGTCAGCAGAGTTGGTTTCTCTGAGGCTTCTCTCCCTGGCTTATAGACGGTCATCTCCTCCCTTTGTCCTCACATGGTGTTCCCTCTGTGTGTCCTGTCCTGATCTCCTTCTCTTATAAGGACTATCTCCAGTATCCTCATTTTACCTTAATTACCCCTTTAAAAACCCCATCTCCAATACAGTCATATTCTGAGGTGCTGGGGTTAGAAATACTATGTATGAAATTGGGTAGAACACAATTCAGTCAATAGGACCACCCCAGGCCTGAGAGCATCGTACCCAGAAGCACAGCACCAGTCAGCAGATCACCCCTCATATGGGCAAGTTTCTCCTTCACTGACATCCAGTGCTCTCCCAAAGTGAGAGGAGCTGCTGGGTAGGATGCCTGCAGTCACTTGGAGCTGATGCTCCTAGAGTCTAGGCTTATAACCATGGTAACGTGTGCACCACAGAACTTCATGGATGGAACAATAGAAGAAAGCCTGGAGATCTACTTACTGGAACACCCAGTGTGACATTCTGCCTACTGGTGGAACTCATGGATGGACCTCGGAGTGGGAAGAATGAGTTGGAGGCCACCATTTATCCAACTGGCTGGGGAGCTAGGCTGTGAGTGGAGCTTTCTGCTGTAGCAGGTGTCTGTGACTGAGGCCTCTGGCTCTGTCCTCAGGTCCTGAGAACTGAGCCCATCAACAGAAGCTGCTGGCCTGCGCCTGCTGGCAGAAGTCATTTGCCAACTCTCAGTAGTGGCTGCAAAGGATTTCCAACTCAGGGCGAACAAGTGGATAGAATGACTTGCCTCCTCCTCTCCTTCCCTTAATTAGACACCAGATGAGTCATCTTGGTTCAAGACAGAAATGCTCTGGGGGGGATGGGGAAGACGCTCAGAGTGGGAAGCATAGTGGCTGCACTGAGCCAGAGTTGGGCATCATATGTCAGTAGGACCCAGGGCATAGTAGGAACATAGTTATTAGGGTCCACAAACCAGGGCGGCAGATAAAGGCTGTCCTGCTGAAGACTCTGGGGCTAGACTACATCTGTGCCAAAATGGAGCCAAGGCTGCACCCACCCTGGGACTTCCCAGAGGGGTAGCAGCACAGTGAGTATGCACGGCCACAGCTGCACTTGGAGCACCTGCCCTGTCCTGGGGGACACCCCAGCTCCAGGCCACCTGGTCAGAGGAAGGCCTCTGGGGGGACAGCCATCAGAGGGAACCCTGTCCTGAGCACCTGCCCTGTGCAGTCGTCGCCAGGATGGAGCATCTTCCAGCAGTGCCCAGACACGCTCACCAGGGGCCTGCAGTGAGATCGCGGCTGGATGATGATGAAGCTCTCCTACCAGCCTGCGCTCTGTGGGTACCTAATGTGTGCCCGAACTTGAGAAGAGGAATCAGACCTGACCCCGGGGCCAGTCTGGAAGGGAGAGAGGCCGCATGAGGCGGGCCTCAGTCAGGGTTCCACCAACAGAACCATCCGGGCCTGTGTCATCCACATTTATAGCAGCGATTTGGGCAGACACAGTCTGTGGGAGGTTGCTGCTTCTGGGAAGAATGCCTGAACCCAGAGCCTGCAGGGCAGGCAGTTGGAGGGGGGCGGGGGGATGATGGACATGAGTGCAGGTATCGAAGACTAATAGGACACCCCCCCCCCCCCGCCACCACCAGCACCGGTGCACTGGGACCACAAGGACCAACTAGAATGGCTTTGACCTCTAGTTGGAGAGACTGGAGCGGGTTATACTGCAAACTCAAGAGCTTGGCCAGCCTTGACCCACACTCACCCACCCCACAGCTGGCCAGCCAGCAACACAGATCTGATCCCATAGAAGGTAGACTGCTCCTTTACAACAGCCTTCCACATGTCAGCGAAGTGTGGTCCTTGCTCTCTTGGAACAGTTCAGAGCAGATAATTCTGGTCAATAACATTTCAGCTCAACTAAGTTAATAAAATACAAATGCACAGGAATCCATGACACACTGAGAAGTGATCATTTCTCCTCGGAAGACAGAGGCCAGGAGCTCTGGGAACCCACCTACAGGGGATTCAAGTATCCTTTTAAGAAGAGGTGCTGGATCAGGAGAACTCCACAGAGGTGGCAGCATCTTAGCTGGTTTGGAAATAAGTTAGTGTCTTGGACATGGGCTCAGAGGCAGCTCTCCCAGTGGACAGGGCCCTGCATAGCATCCCAGGCAGCCACACAGATCAGGGACCAGGAGCAGGCAGAGGCAGCCTTCTCCAGGATGCAGAGATGAGCCTTCTGCTTCCTTCCCCAGGGCAAATAACTTTACATAAAACATATTTTACAGGCATGAAGTTTCCCACTCCCTTGTATAAAAAGTAAACTCTTCAGACTGGAATCACAGTATCTTTTTTTTAAAGATCACATTTCAGATGGTCCATTTTAGGTCTTGAGCTCCCCGTGATACTTTGCTTTATTTTTTTCTCTGACTTTTATTACTCTAAGTAAATATTAAAACATAAATAAGGCTCAGATCTCCTTTCATTGTTCATCAGCCAAAGCTGGCTTCAAACTTCAGGAAATTACCTCCTGCCTGTAGCTCAAAGAAGGTGGCTCCTCCCCCTTTGTCTTCTCTCCCTCCTCCTTTTCACCAGGCCTTTCTTAATTTTTCATTTTTTATTGTATCTTACACACAAAAACATAACAATGATAAATGACATATAACCAAAGAAAAGCATGAGGCACATTGCCATTAGACTCTGACAAAATAACTGCATTCTGAGCCGGCCTCCCCACTAGGCCTGGTCCACAGGCACCCTTAATTATACCTGGTGGTGTCAGCAAGAAGTATAATTTGTACTTTGCTTTATTCACTGGATAATATGATAAAGATAGTTTTCACTTTACCAAATTTGCTTCCCTGTTATAATTTACCAGAAGCCTGCAGTTTTCAGGAAGCAGACTAAAGCCTGTAGGTGATGAGAAAGCCTCGGCTGGTGCCTCAGTATGGAGAGCTTTGTGGAAAGCTGTCTTAGCCTGTGATGCACAGAGAGCCACCCTTGTGGGCAGTGATAGTCTGTACAGCAGAATTCCTTTGCCGTTTAGGTATCAGCCTATTAAGATGACTGAAGTGACTTGAGAAGTTTTCTCTAAAGGGGTATAGGGCAAGGGGTGTGGAGAGTGAGATGCTGCTGGATATTTTCCCAATCACAGTTCAAGCCCTCCACCAGAGACCGTTCTCACACTCTCCTCATCACCAGAGCAACTCCCAGGACCTACAAAGTAAAGATGAGGTTTATGTCTCCCTCATCCGGAAGAGGGGGGAAAGCAAAATATTTTATTATTAAATTGTGTACCTAAAACTCAATTTTATTATATGCCTTATTATTATGCTAAACCTGGAACAAGGGGACCATGATATATATAGAAAACAAAAAGTAAAATGGCAGATATAAATCCAACCATATCAATAATGTTAAGTATGAATGGAATAGACAATTCAATCAAAAGGCAGAGATTGCCAGATTGGGTTTTTAAAAGATGCAATAATATGCTTTCTAGAAACGAGACATTTTAGATTCAAAGATGCACATGGGATGAGAGTAAAGGGATAGAAAAGCTATTTATTTGTATCCTGCTATTTTACTGAATTCATTTAACAGTCCCGAGGCCATGTGCTGCTTGTCTGTGATTTGTGACCTTTCAGAGGTTTTAGGAGAGGCCACAGCATGAGCCAAGACAGGCAGTTTGTATGGAAACATCACTTGGGTAGGCCCACAAGTTGGGTGCGGTGGGGTCTCAGGGAACAACCAGGGGGAGGAGGCATGGAAGGGTGTTAACTGGGTTAAAGGAGACTCTGAGGCACCTGCCTACCAGCTCTGGAGAAGGAGGAGGTTCAGCAAAGAAACAAGGGCCTCTGCCCGCACTCCTGTCTGGAAGAAAGCTGCCCCTCCAATCCTTGCCTTGAAACCCGACACCAGGCTCCTCCCTGATGTCCCTGCACCTGTTACCTTTTGAGCTGATATCATTGCACTGGAACTCAGAGTGAGTCTCCATGTGTCTTCTTCTGTATATTCTTAGTTCTATTTCTTATGGAAAAAATACAAATTTAGATATTTTGATATAAATTTTGATATGGATTGCATTGAATTTGTATATTGTACAGACATTTTAACAATATTAATTCTTCCAATCTATAAGCATTCATTTGTGTCTTCTTTAATTTATTAATATAGTTTTCATTAACCTCCATGGTTAAATTTATTCCTTGATATTTTATTATTTTGATGCAATCATAAATGATGTTGTTTTCTTAGTTTTTCTTTCTGATAGTTTATTACTAATGTAAAGAAAATAAAAAGTTGCTATTAGGAAAAAAAGAGGAACATTTTATCTAGAAGACATAAAAACTATTAGCATATAAACACTTAACAATAGAGCCCCCAAATCACATAAAGCAAACCAGAAGGAAAAAAATTGACAATTCAACCATAATAGATGGACACTTCAATATCCCACTTCTAATAATAAATAGAAAGATTATATAAAAGATTAACAAAGAAATATAGGATTTGAGCACTATAAAATTCAAAACCTCTGTGAGTGAAGGGAACTTTTTGCAAGTCCTTAGAGAAGAATAACGATTTAAAAGTGACAGGGCAGGAGGAGTGCTTGACAGGGATCAGGAAACCTAACCTTGAGCTGTGAGGGCCATATACTAGCTGGGTGGCTTAGGGCCCTTTACCTGAAGCCCCTGAGACAGTGTTTTCACACATTAAATGAGGTGAGACTATACCACTGACAGAGCCTTTCTGGGGGTTTACACTTTATACGCTGAGCTACACTAAGGGTATTAGTTCCTGGGCTATGGAGACTATCCAAACACAAGACATGCTAACCCTGAGCTTGTCTGCCTTCAGAGCCATTCCAGACCCTCCCCCTCTCCACATTATGGGGGTGGAACTTCAGGAGAGGAGAAGTCCACCCTTTCAGGTTGGTTTCTGCTCCTGTGCCAGCTGGTTTCTGACAGGATTCACCCAGAGACATGCACTAGTAGAGAGAGTTCGAGAACAGGTGAAGCCAGGGTATGTCTCCATCTCTGTTTCCCCTGATCCACGTGGTGTCTCTGGCAACTTTCCTGGGTCTCCAGCTTCTTCAAGGCAAGCCTGGTTCCCAGCTTCCAGGAGACAACCTTCGTGTTGGGCCCCTGTGGCCCCACTGGCCTCCTTGGCCCCTCTAACTGAGTCTGGATTCCAAGGTTTCCGTGGTCTGATCTCACAGTCCCCCCCCCCATCACCTGGGTAACCAGTGTCCTCTGTTACAAATAATTGCAGTGACTTCCTTTTCCGTGATTGGACCTCAGATGATTAATGGGATTTGTTTCTAAACTCTGGAAGTGTGAAGGTGAAGACCTGTCTTTATTTCAGCCAACGGTTTAGGGGGTTCTGTTATTTGTTATTTGTCCGACCCTAAACTAGAAGACAGAGATGAAGCAGCGGGAATGGGGTCCATTCTCCTGAATGCAGGTTTACCCCTTTGCCCTGGCTTGGAGCTTGGCTCAGAGCTTTGCACACAGTAAGTGTCAGTGTGTGGTTGTCCCTGAAAGGCTATTGGAACAGGGCTGGCGCTCCCTGCATGTTCTCTGTATACCAGCTCCCCTGTCTTAAACACATGTTGTATTGAGGTTCACAACACCCTGTGAAAAGCAGGTAGTCCGCATGGTGGGTACAGTGCTGGGAAGCCAGGGGGTGCAGTAGGGAACCCATGCTCTTCACCACCCACCCACACTGCTGACTCAGACCCTAGCAGGGCACAGGCTGGTTGGCAGCCTCCCTCCAGCCTCCCAGAACAACCTGCATGAACCAAAGCAGAATGTGGGCAGGAAAGTTGGGGCCTGGCATTTGGGATCACTCTTGGATTATGAATGTGCATCACCTGAATGTGTTGTTAATGCCTTGGTTTCCCTGGGCGGCTGCTCGGATGTTCCTCAGCCCTAAGGGGAAAGACATGCCTACCTGGATTTTAGCTGCCATCCGCTCTGAATTTCTCTCCTCTTCCTTTTACACTTCTATGACCTCCAGGCATAGAGCACTGAATGTGTCCAATGTGAGTAATAACTTGGGACATTTGAGAACATTTCTGCATTGTTCACATTAAAATAACATGTCTTTTATTTCATAACCCAGACCGACATTGGATATGTTGAGCCCATGTTAAGTCACTGGTGAAATCCCTGAAATATACAGAGAAGTAATTAGTCCCTGGGGGCCTAGGACTAATAATTTCTATTTATCTTCTTTCAGATGACAATGTGTTTTTTCATTTAAAAAAATGCCACACAAAAACCAAGATGGCGGCATAGGTGAACACCGGAATTGCTGCCTCGCACAACCATTTCAAAACCACAACGAAAAGAAAAAACGGACACCACCCAGACACACAGGAAGGCTGGCTGAGTGGAAATTCTACAACTAGAAAGAGACTGAGACTCGGAGGAGGTGCGGAAGTAAAGTGCAGAGGTACAGAGGCACACACGAAGGGGCTCGCCGAAAGGGCTGGCAACTGAGGGCGCAGTTCTCTTTTTCAATCCGGAGGGAGTCACAAGCACCTGACAGCTCTGAACTCCAGTTCTGGGTGAGTTTCTGGGGACCCAGACTCATATGGGGAGAAGCTGGACTATCTGGCACCAGGAGGCTTTCTCTCCGTGGTGCCGAGGGACACTGAGACTTGGTGCCTCTTAGGGCAGGGCTGAGAATCAGCCAGAACTGCTTGCTCCACCCTGTTGATTCCCGGAGACCCCGCCCCTTCCAAATTGTGCACAGAAGCTTTTGCATATAAAAGGCTGGGAAGCCTCAGGCAGAAGCTAAAATAGCATCTCCTTGAGATCCAAGAGCCAGTGTACCCAGTGGTCAGAGTGGGACCACCCAGATTACAACTCCTCAGATCCAAAAGGGACACACTCAGGGGGCAGACTCAGTGAGCATCAAAGCCCCACTGAAGTAAGTCTTGCCCCATAAGGGTGTCTCCAGCACAAAAGTTCTCCCACCATAGATTCAGGGAAGCAGCCAAAATGCGAAGACAAAGAAAGAGATCACAAATGACAGAAATGGAGGAAAGCAAATGACTGGATATAGACTTCAAAACCACAGTTATAAGGTCTTTCAAGACTTAATTTTCTAGAGACTGCAAATAAATTTAATGAGACCCTCGAGGATATGGAAAAGGACCAGCTAGAAATTAAGCACACACTGACTGAAATAAAGAATAACATACAAAGATCCAACAGCAGACTAGAGGATCGCAAGAATCAAGTCAAAGATTTGAAATACGAAGAAGCAAAAAACACCCAACTAAAAAAGCAAAAAGAAAAAAGAATTAAAAAAATATGAAGATAGTGTAAGGAGCCTCTGGGACAACTTCAAGCGTACCAACATCAGAATTAGATGGGGTGCTAGAAGAAGAGAAAGAGCAAGATATCTGAAAACCTATTTGAAGAAATAATGACAGAAAACTTCCCCCACCTGGTGAAAGAAATGGACTTACAAGTCCAGGAAGTGCAGAGAATCCCAAACAAAATAAATCCTAGGAGGACCACACCAACACACATCATAATTAAAATGCCAAGGGCAAAAGACAAAGAGAGAATCTTAAAAGCAGCAAGAGAAAAGCAGTCAGTTACCTACAAGTGGGCACCCATATGACTGTCAGCTGATTTCTCAACAGAAACTTTGCAGGCCAGAAGGGAATGGCAAGAAATATTCAAAGTGATGAATAGCAAGAACCTACAACCAAGATTACTTTACCCAGCAAAGCTATCATTCAGAATTGAAGGTCAGATAAAGAGCTTCACAGACAAGAAAAAGCTAAAAGAGTTCATCACCACCCAACCAGTACTATATGAAATGCAAAAAGGTATCCTTGAGAAGAGAAAGAAGGAGAAAAAGTAAAGATAAAAATTATGAACAACAAATACATATCTATCAACAAGTGAACCTAAAAATCAAGTGAATAAAAAAATCTGATGAACAGAATAAACAGGTGAATAGAATAGAATCAGGGGCATAGAAAGGGAGGGATCTGTCAATTCTCAGGGGGAAAGGTGTGTTGGGGGTGCGGAAAGAGACTGGACAAAAATCATACACCTATGGATGAGGATAGTGGAGGGGGAGTAAAGGCAGAGGGTAGGGTGGGAACTGAAAAGAGGGAAGCTATGGGGGGTGGGAAAGAGGAACAACTGTAATAATATGAACAATAAAGATTTTTTTTTAATGCCACAAATACCCCACCCCACACTCCCTCACCTGCACACATGCCCAACTCATCCCCCTCCAGCACCAGTGAGACCACACGGCGACAACCCCACATGGAGCGTCAGCTTTGATACCACTGCTCCTGACATCCGTGAGATCACTGTTCCCTGAATCAACAGTGTGTTTATTTACTGATAATATTGACTCCACGTGAGCGCTTACAGATATGTTGGTGTTGATCGTCAAAATACTTTAAGTTATAGAAGAAAAAAAAATTTTTTACAAGTTAGAGTGTAATACACAGTGCAGGGGAGTACAGTTCCCCCTTATGTGAACGGAAACCACGTCTTTTCGGTTCTGGTTGTAAAACTCAGGACTCCCCCGGTTGGAAGGGGAGTCGCCTGGATGACTCACAAAAGAGAAACACTTCCACTTCCAATCTAAACAAGTTCTACTTTTTTAACGAGCTTAGGTTAAGATTACTGATAAATACAGCAGAAATGTTACCATCTCAAGTATGTGATTGCCTTCAGTTTCCAGGACATTTCAATGTAATAAAGTAACATTTGATATTTTTTAAGATTTGTGTTTAGTTGGAAGGTGGTGCAAAATACAGTCATTGATTTTTATTTTCCTGGCAGTAAATTTACCAATTCAGACAAATTGAGGACACGGACAGTTTAAAACAACTTAAATTTCACATTAAAAAGTATTTTAAGCATTTTAAGTATTTCCAAGTTCGCACAGTAATTCAAACCAGGTTGGCAAAATGTTTCCTTCTTTAGAACAAAGAGGTCTTTAGTGGTGATTTGTAGACAGCTTTGGTGTTTGGGACAGAGAAAAGTTGTTCAGATTCTGACGTGGGGGGGAGAGAGAGAGAGAGAGAGAGAGAGAGAGAGAGAGAGAGAGAGAGAGAGAGAGAGAGACCTTAATGCTGGAGCTGATGTTGTAATTAAGTGGTACTGGGAGCAACAGGAAGGCCATGCCGGAAGAGGACAGTGACTTTGGGAGGGAGAGAAGAAATGTGGGTACGTTCAGAGAAGGGTGGGACTTCCTACTTGTTGAGAGTACAGGAGGGAAGGAAGAGATGAAATGAGAAGGAAGTTGGGATCAAGTCCTTTCCTTAAAATTACCCTGATTTTCTTAGAAGCACCTTCAAGAAAGGAACCAGGTAAGGAAAATATTTAATGAACTATTTTGATCTGTGGACATTCCTGGAGCTCAATTTTATTTTCCCCTGGAATTTATGGGACACGGGGTGCATATCTGGGACAACAAAGGCAGAGGAGGTGGAGCTGGGCTTCAGGCTGCAGCACACCCAGATCAGGTAACTAACCCTGCAAGTGGTTCTGGGGTGAGCCACTGTGTCAAAGACGTGAACAATTAGAACATGCCCAGGGCAGAACTGGAGACAGAAAAGGTGGCCAGAAGTGAGTGATGCGTAAGTGCATAGGTGAGTCCACATGGGACCTGACCCATGCTGGCTTCCCCAGGACTAGCTCTCAGAGTGGAAGGCAGCTGTCCTCTGAGGCAGAGGAGAGTCCATCTTTCAAAGCAGCAGAAGCCGGTGTCCCTGGTTTACTGGCCGCTGAGGGACCAGAGTGAGGGACAAAGGACAGGACAAATCTAAGGCCCAAGTGCAGCTGTTGGGAGCTGCCGCCATCTCCAGGAGCAACAGGAATGCAAGGCCTCCATCAGGATACCCACCTGCCGGCCCAGATTGCTCCAGACCAGCACTGAGCTCAGCCAGATGGGAAACTCAAGGGCTTGAAAGTCTTAGATGCCCTCTGCCTTCCAACGCACTCTCCCCCTTGGAGGTCAGGCTTGGTATGTTCTCTGCTTTGTTCTCTTACTATGAGCTTCACCAAGAGGAGAGATCAGCCAAACTTCCACCCCACTTAAAGCACTCTCAGACTGAAGGCCCAGACACACTCAAACTGCACCAATGCCCTCCAATTTACAATGTGTTGTAAAGATAGCCTTATGCTGAAGATTAGCCACATTTCTTGGAAACACTGCATGTTGTGAAAGAGAAGGCTATTCGTCAGACCCAATTATCTAAACCATCCCTCTTGATATCACTTCTAATTTCATACTTAGATTAGTTTCGTAATTACAAGTTATGGGGGGGTGTGTGTGGGTATGGGTGGGTGTGGGGTACAATCTTGCATTTCATTCTTTTCTCAGGTCTTGAGATAACAGTAAAAAGCTACTAAACTCAAGATGTAAGCCAGGATGTCAAGATGTGATGCTCACCTGGACGTTTCTGGGCCCCTAGTTTTGGAGGGATACATCACTTCTTACAGCCAGCACTGAGTTAGGTTGAGTTAAAGCATTTAGCTTCAGCTTTATAAATTACCTCCCTCACAGCACAATATTTGTGTTCATTCATATCTCTGCTTGTCTCCCATAAATCAATGGCAGGCCTGTTTAATTACCCCTCAGCAATTTTAAACAACCAATTTTTAATGAGGCAGAAAATGCGTATGGCCACAAAATAGTTTTAAGGTTCCATGAGGGTCACTCCGTGTATATTTTTCAAAGTCAGGCATTCCTGAGATAAGTCACATATTACCCAGATGTCAAGGCTTGGCCAATGTCCTTTCCCACTGTGTGACCATTGAGACCCTCGGCCATCAGCAGGCTGCTTTTTGTCAATGGCCTTGAAGTGTGTCAGTTGCTATAAACACACATGATGAATGAGTTTTATGGTTGTGTGAGGAATTCCGTCACCTTGGCTCATGCTGTGAAGGGGCAGAGCTATGGATGGCTGAGCCGAAGGGCCATGCCTACCGCCAGAGCTCAGACCCTGGTGCTAGAGTGTTATTAACATTGAGACTTTTCTGAAACCCACAAACTTCTGCTTCTGGTTTTTAAGATCAATGTGATGTCTCAGTGAAATAGCCTCCAACCTCCTCTCACTCGCGGGAAACATCTTCATGACTTTTCTTAAAGGTGGACCTCGCTTTTCTGGCCTCTCCTCGGTGAGGGAAACCCTCTCCTGCTGGCCTCAATCCAACACAGCAAGCAAGACGTACTCAGGTAGCGTCTCCAGTTGGTCCTGCCCCACAAGGTACATGATTTGTGGGGATATCGCTCAGCCAGGCAAAGAGAGGTGGCAGTTGGTTGCCAAGTCCAAGAGAAGAAAAGTACAAGGGATCAAAGAGATTCCTGAGGGCCTTTCTGGAAATATTTTTTAATATATTTTATTGATTTTTTTACAGAGAAAAGGGAGAGGGATAGTCAGAAACATCGATGAGAGAGAAACATCAATCAGCTACTTCCTGCACGCCCCCGCCGGGGATGTGCCTGCAGCCAAGGTACATAGCCTTGACCGGAATTGAACCTGGAACCCTTGAGTCTGCAGGCTGACGCTCCTCTATCCACTGAGCAAAACCAGTCAGGGCAGAAAATATTTTTTAGGACAATCTCATGACCACAGAAATGGGTCAATTTTAAGAGGATAGAGTCTGTCCCCTGCTGCCTTCCATCTTCCTCCTTCCCATATTTCTATTCTATCTCTTCATATCCCCAGGGGTACTGTGCTGAGCTCCCTACATAGAGCATTTCATTTAACCCTCAAAAATCCCTTTTTACAGATGAGAAAACCAGTGTATCAAGGGTATGAACTATGCGCCCAAAGACACCCTGCTTCTCACAGAGCTCAATTCAGACCCCATTCAGGTCTATGTCAAAATCCAGCCCTTCTGTACCCAACGTACGCTGGCCACTGTCCTTAAGTGAAGGACATGAGGTCTGAACCTTCAGAGCATGGATCTGTCTGTCTACTTCAGCTGATCCTTCTGAACTTGAACCTCAATATAGACACTCATCTGATCAGGGAGAAAGCATACCAGAGTGGTTGAAACCAGGACTTTAAAATCAAAAGCAATCAATTAGGGTCTCAACTGCATGACTCACATAACTAACCACTCTGCATCTCGGGTGAGTCACATTCCAGGTGGGAAGCATGGCACACCCGGAGGAACTACAAAGATGGCTGAGGCAGAGCACTTAGAAGAGGCCAGCGCGCAGTGTGCGTTCTGGCAGTTGACTGTGGTCAGTAATTACTCCTTCGTGTCCATTTGGTCCCATTTCTCCCTGCATCCTGCTTGCCAGAGAACTGCAAGGAGCTTTGGATTCCTGTTGCTTTCCAGCAGTTACTGATTATGTCACAGCTGTTTACTCGTGGACAAAGATACTAAGACAAGTTAGAAGCCTGAGTAAGAATTCAGAAAATTATTATTTTGATTTTTAATGTGAATTTTCTTGCCAAGCCAAGTAACCTTTGTGAGCCCTGTAATATAGCATTTAGAGAGGGTTTATGAACTACTCTAATCCGTTTCTAGTAAAACCATTACCTCCAAGTACAGAGTCAAGGTTCAAGTCAAAGTTTTTCATCAGGGAATGAAAGTTATTTGCCAAACCAGAAGGAGAAAAGACAATTTCTCATAGTTTTAATGTTTATCTTCCTGAAAATAGCAATTTTCTCACAAGCACATGATCAATTAATTCAATGCTTCAGATCATCAACTATAAGATAGAGAATATTCTGGAAGCTTCCATAAGACAGTGCCTCCTTCCTAAAGGGTCTCAGATGTAAATGGGACACACACACTCACACACACACACACACACACTTAAATAGTGACCCTAGGACCCTGGCATGTGAAAGCAAATCATGCCCAAAGTTTTAGGAACAAAAAAGAAAAGGAAGCTCATAGAACATCAGCTTAGGAGAAATTGCTTCAACTGGGTTTTCAAGTCAGTTTACAGTCTCACTGGATAGAAGAGACAGAGAAACATCACCGGCCATGTTAAAAGATGTGCAAAGACACAGGCTGAGAACCAAGTGGGCTTCTGGCGATAGGGAGGCACTATGAACATTTGTGTCCCAAAGACAACAGCTATGGTACAGAGAGAAAGCTAGGAAGTGTCCCAGTGCCATGTTACATTTAGGAGTGGGTTCTGACAAATGTGCTTCACCTCCGACAGCTCTCTGCCCCTGCACTCCTGGGCTTTAGACCCTGTAGGAAGCCATCGATAGAGCAGGGCAGGTGTGGTCCTGAACACTGAGTTTCCTGGCCACTGGCCACACTCATGCTTCTCAGTGGCTGTGCCACCCTCATTGGGAGTGCTGTCTTTAAAAGAATGTTGGTGTAACTTCAGTTGTTCTTTCTCAGTCTTATGACTACAAAGTGTTTCCTAAAAGCCCCCCTGGCTAACCAGTCAAACCTGACTCTCCTTAACGTCCCCAGTGATCTTTGTTAGGAGTAAACTCCTTGCCTGGGTTCCCTGACTCCCTCAAAATCCTGGGATGATGGAACTCCTTAATAAGCTGAATTTTCTCAGGCAGCCGAAGAGGAAACACAGGGCAGAGTGCGCAGCACCTTCTTCAGAGCCTCGCAGACAAAGCAGACTGTCCAGAGACACAGAACGGAGACCTGGTTATTTTGCCTCTTTTACTCCAATCTTTCCAATAAAGAAATGCCTCGTGGCAGCGGCAGCCCCTCTGCACAGGGACAAAGAACAACAGAGAAATGCAAATGGGGCTCAGTTCTAAGATGTCTGAAGTCCGCCTAACAACAAAGGGCGTTTTACTTTGGGATGGAATATGGGGACCCAGGGACCCTGTCCACTATAACCACCCTTAGCAGGGGTTGTCACAAAGGACAGAGATTCCCTTCAGGGAAACAGGGAATTATGGAGGGAAACTGAATAAGCTCCCCATGGAGGTACAGGCTCTAGCCATCTGAGTAGGAGTTCTCAGTCAGAACATCTGTGCAGAGTCATTCCAGCAGAGTGTAAACACTGTCTTTTTTAGACCTGGAGACCTTGGAGAGCAAAAGGGGATGCTGTTAATAATTATGTCCTACTGATGGACATAACCCAGTGCTGTCTTGGTCCATCCGGAACATATATACATCCTACACTTAGGAAGAGTGCATATAGGCATGAAGACTTGAATCGACATCGATCAGATTTAGACTTTGAGTAACAAAATCCTAGCATTCACACAGCTAGAGTTCAAGTGTGCCTTCAAGTGAAGTGCCATTCAGCAGCTTAATACCTCCACCAAGGACCCAGGTGCTTTTCCTGTGTCCTCCCCATTAGTTTCATCCCAGGGCCATCCCACCAGTGGCCTCAAGATAGTGACCAGAATAATGGAGCAATGGGCTTCAATATTCACACCAAGCAAGATAGAGTAAGAGGAATTTCTCCCCAAAGTCACGTTTAATCCATTTGTCAGTCCATTATAGACCAATTATGAATCAGGGAAATGTCATGGGTAAAATGGTTGGGAGACGAGGGGCCTCCCTTGAAGGAGTTTCCCAGGTGGTAACCTGATGCAGTTCTATGAGGAAAGAGAGAGGGAGCAATGGGTGTGGGGTAGGCAGTCAACAGGGCCCATAGAAAGGGAACCTCCAAACTGATGAAGATTAAAGTAAGGAGAAAGGTGATAAAGAAAGTTGGAGGACATGTGAGTGGAGGGAGGCAGGAAGCAAATTCTGAAGATTCTCTGTTTTGTAAGTTATGGAATATCATGGTAGAATTTATAATAAGTTTTACATTTGTAGAAAACTCGCTCTTAGGGACATTTTGGGAAATAAATTAGCAAAAGGCAGATTGTAGACAAGGAATCACAGCCAAGCTATGGCAATAATTAAGGTGAAAGATGATGTGGTGGTAACATTGGATGTGAGCAGGAGAGAGAATGGATAAATAGATACTTCCTACATCCAAAGGACCACATGGGGGAATTCAAGGAAAATCCTTAAAATTCTGGATCAAGAAGCTGGGTGAGAACCTGCATCATTAACAAAGTTATGGAATTCAAAAAGACGAGCATGTTTCTTTGGTGTGATGAGCTATAGACAGTGAATATTGAGTCTGAGACAAGCTGATCTTGAGGTACCTTTGGGCCATGTGAGGGGCAGATCTGGAGCTCAGGAGAGAGGGCTAAGGTTATCCTCTGAGAGTCGTCGTCTTGGTGATGGTCCTTAGAACCTTGGACTTCAAGGCTGAAGGTGATTGAGGATAGTTGTTGGGGAGCTTTGGCAACTAAGGGCAGGCTTTGTCTCCTTGGCTATCAAGTAAGCATGAACTAAAAGAGGATCAAAGCTAAGGATCTGGAAAAGGTCTGAAATAGTATTTTAAGGAATTGGGAGCAAGATCATCTTCATGATAGGATTCTATAAAAGTGGCAATTTAAACAACTTCAGACAGACAAGGAGCCAAAAACTTTTGGAGTTTGTGTTGTCATCCATAGACCGAGGTCTCTGCCTCCAGGTTAACTACTCTCTGCTCTGCGCTCCTAGATCTGGATTTACACCCACCTCTATCATAGCAGCTGCATCACTGGAACGCTTTCTGGGTAGCTGTGTTGTTTCAATGTGGGCAAGTCAGAGTCAGGGAATATCCTTTCCTCACCTCCATGTCTGTAGTAAGCAGTGACTATGGACATGGTGGAGTCTTGGTAAACATTTGATGCTTGAGTGAATGATGGAATAGCTGCCTAAATTCAGGGTCCTGTTAAGTCCTAGCCTGTCTAGAAGACTCAGCTGTTCTGCCATTCATAGCCATGTCAAAAAGCACAAATTCAGGGCCTCAGCCAGCACCCCCTGCTCACAGGTGCTGAGGTAACAAGGCTTCTTCCCACACCCTCTGTGGAAGGCATGTCTCTGATCACAGGCTGAGGAAAAGAACCAAGATCCCACCGCAATCGTGGCCCCCAAAATTCTGACCCCCCACTCTCCCAGGGCACAGCCAAAGTACAGTTACTGCTTCATTTCCAGTCAGGGAGGAAAAGCTGACCCTAAGCAATGCTGGGCTCAGGAACACAGAGACAGTGAATAGGATTCTGTCTTGCACAATGTGGGGGCATTTGGAAATCTGAAACCTATCTTTGTTACTCCCTAGATGACTTCCAACCCGCTGAGGACTTAAAGGAAGAGTGTCAAATTCCTTCACATGGCCTCCGACTCCTCACAGCCACACCTGATTACCACCAGGCGCATCTCTAGGAGTCGTTGGTTCCTATGGCTCAAGCCCAAGGAGACCATTCTTTTGCCTCCTCCAGGGTTTTCTACAGGATGAGCCTGGTTCCTAGAATCCTCCTGCACTTGCTCAGTAGTCACATCCTCCAGGAACAGCCCTTTGATCTGGGTAAGGTGGCTGCTCCCAGCATTCCTCCATTCACACCGCTGGGCATAAAGGCCTGTGCTTGTGAGGCTGCAAGCTCCTTGGGAACAGCTTCCTTGCCTTGCTTTGTGGGCAATGCATGTAGCCAACATTAAAGAACAATGAATGGATGAAAGAGTGGCCTTCCGAGATACTAAGGGACTCAGCCCTGGCTTCTCGGTCCAGACTCCAGGGGTTTCCTGCAGCCTCCATCAAATACCCCCCAGTATTAAGGGTCCAGATGCAGACAAAACATTCACTGATGGTAACCACAGCCTAGCAAAATAGAAACATGGTGCAGTGCAAAGATCAATCAAATGGCACCAAAAGACCTGGCTTCACTACTCAGGCAAGTCACATGACCTTCTGCGGCTCTGTCCCCTCTTCCACTATTGCCTGGCACACACCTAGGAAGAATGGACTCTGTCCAAGATGCTGCACATCAACCAGCACTAAAGCCTCCCATTCAGGGGTCTAAACCTGGACAAAGATGCAGGTGAAGCTTGGTTGGTGGACACAGCTGAACTTAGAATATGGCAGCCTTCCCAGTCTATCCCACAATGGTCCCTAACGGGGCCTCAATCATATGCTTTGGGGTATGTCAATGGAAGATCATGATATGCTTTGGGGTATGTCAATGGAAGATCATGATATGCTTTGGGGTATGTCAGTGGAAGATCATGATATGCTTTGGGGTATGTCAATGGAAGATCATGATATGCTTTGGGGTATGTCAATGGAAGATCATGATATGCTTTGGGGTATGTCAATGGAAGATCATGATATGCTTTGGGGTATGTCAATGGAAGATCATGATATGCTTTGGGGTATGTCAGTGGAAGATCATGATATGCTTTGGGGTATGTCAATGGAAGATCATGATATGCTTTGGGGTATGTCAGTGGAAGATCATGATATGCTTTGGGGTATGTCAATGGAAGATCATGATATGCTTTGGGGTATGTCAATGGAAGAACTGTGCTTTTCTGAAGGGTCCTGGACTGGGGCACTTCTTCTCAGGGGCTTGGGAGCAGGGTACCTCCATTCCGAGGGATCCTGGGCTGAGGCAGGTTTCCTGGAGAACGTCGGTGAATCCCGCTGGGGAGATGCAGCTCATTGTCTGCTGTCTTACAGGAGAAGCACCACCTCAGGGAAACTGCCCTACCAAGGCCACTGTGAGAGGTTGAACTGTGTCCACAAGAAAGACATGTTGAAGTCCCACCTCCAGTCGCTGGGGATGTCATCTTACTTGGAAATAAGATCTTCGCAGATGTGACCAAATTAAGATGAGAGTATTAGGATGGGCCCTAATCCATTGACTTGTGTCCTTTTAAGAGAAGAAAACACAGAGACACAAACAGGGAGGGAATACCAAGTGACAACAGAGGCAGAGATTGAGGTTATGCTGACACAAGCCAGGGAACACATGGGACCATCAGGAACTGGCAGAGCAAGGATGGGTCTTCCCCTAGAGATCTACTCCTGTAAAACCTTAATTTCGCCTCTGGCCTCCAGAGCCAGGACAGAACCGATTTACATTGTTTCAAGCCATTCACATTGCTGGCCATTGTTACAGCAGCCCTAGAAAATTAACTCAGCCTCGTAGAAACACATAGAATGGTCTGCCTCTCCAAGCTCCGGCTCCCTGCTATTTGACCAACTGACACAGCCCTGCTTAAAACCCCTGCCCTTGAAAAAGGACTGTGTCTAGTTTTCTCCCACCTCCCCAGCATCTTCTCCGCCTTATCCCTCCTCCTGCTCCCTGTCCCGATCAGATGCAGCCTCTCCCCAGGGATCTGCGCTAGCCTAATTCACGTACACACCTGGCATAGCTGAGACCCCAGGGGGGGTCTGGCTTCACTTTTTCGTAATCCTTTTGCTCTCATCATTATTTAATCCCTCAGTAAATATTTATCGAGAACCTGCCACATGACAGACACTGTTCCAGGCCCCTGGGATTTAGCACGAACAAGAAAGACTTGTGGCGTTTAATGTTCCAGCAACTGGTGAGCTCGGGGGAGGTAGGAAGAGAAGGGAGAGGCAGGAAACAGAAAACACATAAACAAATAAAATTACAAGATAATTTCATCAAATAAAGTCCTGGGTGATAGGGTGGCGTGGTGCCAGGAGAGTGCTCTCTGAGGAGGCGACCTTGAACCTTTGATCTGAAAGGCAGGGGCAACTGGCGGGTCCTCTGGGGCAGAGAGCAGCTTCTGCCAGGGCCCTGAGGGAAGGGCAGGATGTTCTCCTCAGGAAGAGAAAGAAGACCCATGGGCTGCCGAAGAGAGGCTGAGGAGAGATGCATTTGGAGGGATATGTGCTATTTTGTTACTTTTTATTATTTTAAATTATAAAAAATAGAAATACAAATGCAAAACTACAGGAAAAAATTTAGAAGCAGCTTCAGTGATCCCAAGGGGGACAGCTAGGACCATCTTGGGGGTGTTACCTTACAGATCCTGGTTCCCAAAGTGAGGTCCTGGACCAGGAGCATCTGCACACTTAGCACGTGGTTAGAACTGTGGCTGTTTGGCCCACCTCAGACCATGGGATCAGAAACTCTCAGGATGGAGCTCTGCAATCTGTGCGTGCAAGACGATTCCTCCAAGTGATTCTGTCACATGCTAAACTGGGGCAAGTGCTGTGACTTCTCCTGCCAGGGCTCCATTGATTGCAGCTGGACTGTGAATGGGAGGGATAGGCGGGAGGAGGTTGGACATTCACTGACCAGCAGACCAGCTGTAAGAAGGGACATGTGCAAGACCACAGGCGATGGTCCCAGAAGACAGGCCGCGAGGCCCAGGTCTGAGAGGCCTCATGAAGCTGGACAGCTGACAGCGAGCATCAGCTGGTCATCAACAGCAGGGTCCTTCCCAGAGGAGGCTGTTTATGCAAATCTCTAGCAAGGACACTGGGAAAGGCAGAATATTACCTGAGAGCATAGATGGTCTGAGGAGCAGCAGTCTGCCATGGCAATATCCAGATGCAGAGAAAAATGCAGCAGTGGGGTGACCGAATCAGGGCTTCTTGTCTTGGAGGGGACAGCAGCAGAGCCAGTGCTGTTGGCCTTTGTGTGGGTGGAACTTCCCTCGGTCTTTCTACCTTGTCTCAGGGCTCGCTGTCAGGCCCTTGTGGCAAGGCGTTGGTTTCCTGCCCTAAAATATTAGCCCTTTACGATATCACAGTGTCTGTACACACCTCTCCACTGCCTGGTCCAGCTGTCACCTTGCAGGGAGAGTGTGAGGCCACTCGCTAGGCGCCTCTCAGGTCTTCAGTAGCTGCCCCGCTTTGAAAGTCCGGGAGGTTAACAGACCAAACGAATGCTCTGAATAGGCCAGTGGAGTGACAGGGTTTGGAATACAAATGCTTGATTCACTGGAGATTCCTCTAGTCCCTCAATCCAAATGTTTTTCTTTTAATTGCTACAGTTCTGACAAGCTTCCAATCAGTTTTGAATCAGGAAATTAGAAGGTGTAGAAGAAGGTAACTAGAGGCACACAGGCCACCAAAATAATGTCTAACTTGTCAATTAAGGGAAGAAATTGAAAAACTAAAATTTAAGCTATAAAAATTCTAAGAGAATGAAATTTTCATAACATTCAATAGTGGAACTGTGTTATAATGATTTTTGACAGATCGAGACGAGGGAAGATCGTGATCCATTTCAGTGCATAAAATGCGTAAAGGATAGAGGATATGCAAATGGTGGCACTAGGAACTCAGTAGACCCTACCCCAGCAAAATAACCATTTAACTGCAAAAAGGCATCTGAAAGGACATTTAAAGTCCTAAGACATTGTCCTAAGGGCATCAGAGGGAAAAATGTTTGTTCACAGGAATCTACTAAGTCTCGGGAATGACTGAGAATTTGTGGCACTTGAGCCAGGCCTAGCTCCCACCCCCACCCTCAGCTCAGTGCAATGGCAGCTGTACTCCAGGTGGTGTGGCCAAGAGGCTTATGTACTTAATCTCTTCTCTCAGTTTTTTTAAAGGACATAAAATCATGTAAAGTAATAAGTAAATAATTTTGCTTATATAGATATGCAATGTATACAGCAATAATAGAAAAAATAGGGGAGGAAGGGGAAAAGCTATATTAACACTAAATTAAGTTACTTCAAATCTGAGTTTGATTCTGATAAGTTAAGATGTATAGTGTGATCATGGAAACAATCACTGAAAAATTAACTCCAAAATTATTTTAAAATTCATTAAAGGAATCAAAATAGTGCAATAGAAAATATTCACTTAATGCAAAAGAAAACAGTAAAGGAAGAACAGAGGAAGAAAACAAATGAAACATATAGAAAATAAAAAAGTGAAATGGCAATTATTAATTCAACCATATCAATAATAATAATAATATCAAATGAGAATATATTAAACAATCCAATTGAAAGGCAGAAAGTATAAGACTGAATGAAAAACAAGACACAACTGCATGTTGACACAAGAAATACTTTAGATTCAAGAGTACAAATAGGTTAAAGATGAGAGGATATAAAAAGACATGCCATGTAAACAGTGACAACAGAGATCTAGAGTGGCTATACTAATATCAGGCAATATATACTTTAAGGCAAAAAATGTTACTAGAGATAAAGCAAGAAATTTTGTAATAATAGAAGTCAATCCATCAGTACTCTAACAATTAGAAACATAGATACAGCAGAACCTAAATATAGATTAATCAAAAACTGATAAAACTGAAAGGGAAAATTAAATATTTTATAATAACATCTGGAGTCTTCAACTGTATGTACACTGGGCCTCTGTTGCATATAGTAAAGACTAGGCTAGCTAGGCAAAAGATAAAAGAGCATATAGATGAGAAAACTCTATAAATCAGCTAGACAAAAGAGGCATCTATAAAACAATCCACCCAACGCTGGCTGGTTGGCGCAATTGGTTGGAATGCCATCCTGTACACTGAAAGTTCTGGCATCAATTCCCAGGCAGGGCACATACCTAGGTTGTGGGTTCAATCCCCAGTCAGGGAACATACAGGAGGCAGCCAGTCGATGTTTCTCCCTCACATGGATATATTTCTCTCTCACTCCCCCTTGCTCTCTCTAAAAAATAAATAAAACATATCCTCATGTGAGAATTAAAAATTTTTCACCTAACAATAACAGAAATCACATTTTCTCAAATTCACATACAATGTTCTTCAGGATCTACAACACTATAAAACAAGTTTCAGTACTTAAATGAATTGAAATCTATACAAAGTATTTCTCTGACCACAATGAAATAAAAGTGTAAGTCAATAACATAAAGAAACTTGGGAAATTCATAAATAGGTGGAAATTATTTAACATAATATTCAATAGCCAGTGAGTCCAACAAGTCACAAGGAAAATTAGAAAGTAATTGAGTTGAATGAAAATAAAGATGAAACTTTAAAAAAATTATGAAATACAGCTGAGTTAGTGCTGGGGGGGGGATTTATAGCTCTAAAATGCCTATTAATTGAAAAAGTAAAAAAAAATCAAATCAATAAACTGACATCTCATCTTAAAAAACTAGAAAACTAAGAGAAACCAAACCCAAAAGAAAATTGGAGATAAAAAAACATTAGAGAAAACTGATAAAAATAGAGAATAACAACAAAGAAAATCAATGCCAAAACTTAGTTCATTGAAAAGATCAACAAAATTGGCAAACTTTTAGCTAGAATGACCAAGAGAATAAAGAAAGAAGACTCAAATTACTAAAGTCAACAGTAATGGAGAAAACATAATTCCTGGTCTTACAGTATTAAAAAGAATCATATGGAAATTCTATATACAAGTGTATGTACACTGGGCCTCAGTTACATATAATAGCCCTTTATGTATATTTCTTGTTGCCATTCCTATCTAGCATGGCAACATACTAGATAATAGATAAATATCTAGAAACACACAAACTACTGAATCAAAAGTAAGGAGATAAAATTAGTAACTTTAAACTATTCGCAAAGAAAAGCCCAGGCACAGATGGCTTGAATCCTGTCAAACATCTAAAGAAGAATCAACACCAATCTTTCATAAATTCTTCCAAATAAAAAAGGAGGAAACACTTTTCAGAATATTTTGTGAATGCAGTATTCCCCTGAAACCAAAACCAAATACAGTCACAAGAAAGGAAACTACAGACAAATAATACTTACGAATATAAATGCAAAAATTCTCAACAAAATAGTAATAAATCAAGTCCAGCAAATATGTAAAAAGATATACTCCATGATCAAGTGGATATATTCCAATAATGAAAAATTGGTTTAAATTCTGAAAAGCAATTCATATATCATTAATAGAAGAAAGACACAAAACACTTGGTTATCTTAGTAAATACAAAGAAGCATTTGAAAATCCAGCACCTTTCATAATAAAATATAAATTAAACACAGAAGGAACTTCCGCAACCTCATAAAGGTCATCTATGAAAATCTCACACCTAGCATCACAGTTAATGGTGAAAAACCATTAATGGTTAATGATTTTTCCTTAAGTTCCAAAAATAAGATTGGGATATGTACTCTCATCACTTCTATTCAACATTGTACTAGATTCTTGCCAAAACAATTAGACAAAATAAATAAATAAAAGATGCCCAGATTGGAATGAAAGAAATGAAACTATTTCCATTTGCAGATGACACCCTATATAATAGAAGCCTAATGTCCCCTCAACTGGAAGTTTGACTGGGAGTTTGACCAGGAGCTTTACCAGGGGTGGGGCCAGCAGCAGCAGCAGGTGGCCAGGGGGGAAAGGAGGCGCCCCCAGCTGGCAGCCGCTAGGGACCCTACCCATGCACAGATTTCATGCACTTGGCCTCTAGTATCTTACATATGCAAATTTCTAAGGAATATACTTAAGGGTTTACTATATGTAACAGAGGCCTGGTGCACGAAATTCATGCACTTGGGGGGGGGGGGTGTCCCTCAGCCTGGTCTGTACCTCTCACAGTCCAAGAGCCCTTGGGGGATGTCCAACTGCTGTGAAGCAGGCCTCAGCCAGCAGTCAGACATCCTTAGTGCTGCCTCAAAGGCAGGAGAGGCTCCCACCACCATCACTGCACTCACCAGCTGTCAGCCCCGCTTCTGGCTGAGCAGTGTTCCCGCTGTGGGAGCACACTGACCATGAGGGGCAGCTCCTGCATTGAGCGTCTGCCCCCTGGTGGTCAGTGCACATCATTGCAAGCAGTTGAGAGTCCTTAGCATGTCATTAGCATATTATGCTTTGATTAGTTAGATGGCCAACTGGACAACCATACACTTAGCATATTAGGCTTTTATTATATAGGGTAGACAAGTTAATCAGCATTGCAGGATACAATATATACAAGCAATATAAAAATTAAATTTTAAAACAATGTATTTATAATATTATGAAAAGAAATAAAATAGTAGTAATAAGGTTAATAAAAGAAATATAAGTCTTATGCACTGAAAGCTACATAACATTATTTAAGGAAATAGAAAAAGCCCTAAATAAATTGAAAAAGATCCCATGTTCATGTATTATAAGATTGGAAATGACTGTTAATGAATAGAATTTCTTTTGATAATATGTCAATAGTGCCCAAATTATGTAAACAATCAAGGCAATCTCTATGAAAATATCAGTTGCAGAAATTGACAAGCTGATCCTAAAATTTGTATGGAAATACAAGTGAACCATAAAAGCCAAAATAATATTGAAAACTGAAAAACAAAGGACTCACACTTCCTCATTTTAAGGTTTACTACAAAGCAACAGCATGTGAGTCTCTATGGTAGTGGCATAAGGATATATGTTAATGAAATAGAACTGAGAGTCAAGAAATACACCTTTACACTTATGGTCAATTGACTTTCAATAAGACATTTCAATGAGAGAAAGAAAAATCTTTTCAAACATGGTGCTTGAACAACTAAATATCTAATGCAAAAGAATGAAACTAAGACTCTACTTAATATTATATTTTTAAAATAAATATATATGTCATAAACTTAAATATAAGAGCTTAAATTATAAAACTCTTGGAAGAAAACTTTTGGGTTAGGCAATTGTATCTTAGATATGACACCAAAAGTGCAAGTAATAAAAGATAAAATAGGGTGAACTTCATCAACATTAAAAACCTCTGTGCTTCAACAGACATGACCACAACTTGAAAAGAAAACCCCAGAATGAGAGAAAATGTTTGCAATCGTATCTTTAATAAGGGACTTATATCCAGAATATAAATGTGCTTATAAATCATTAATAGAAGACAAATAAACCAATTTAAAATGGGAAAAATATCTAAATAGACATTTCTCCAGTGGAAATGTATAAATGACCAATAGCACATGAAATTCTAATCAACATAATTAATTACAAGGAAAATACAAATCAAGACTACAGTGACTTTATAACCCTAAACAATATAAAAGCTGTAATGAAAATTATAGTCAATAACAAGTATCAGCAAGAAAGTACAGAAATTAGGATGATCAAGTAAAACAATGCAGCTGCTTTGAAAAACATTTTGGCAGTTTCTCAAACAGTAAAACATAGAGTTACCATATAATCTAGCAATACTACTTATAGATATGAAACATATACCTACACAAAATGTATATACATATGTTAAGAGCAGCACTATTTATAACTAGGGGCCCGGTGCACAAAAATTTGTGCACTTGGGAGGTCCCTCAGCCCAGCCTGTTCCCTCTCACAATCTGGGACCCCTCTGGGGATGTCCACCTGCTGGCATGACTGGCCAGCCTGGGTGAGGGGCTGATGGCTGTTTGCAGGCTGGCCAAGCCCTCCAGTGGGATCCCTCACTCCATTTGGGTGTGGTCAGCCTGGGTGAGGAGCTGAGGGGCATTTTCAGGCTTCCCAGAGTCCCTTCAGGTTTTGGGTCCCTACTGGGGTACCTGACCAATCTGGATGAGGACCTGAGGGGCGTTTTCAGGCTGCCCACAGCCCTTTCAGGTTTTGGGTCCCTACTGGGGTGCCTGGCCAGCCTGGGTGAGGGGCTGATGGCTGTTTGCAGGTTGGCCACACCTCCCAGTAAAGTCCCTCACCCCATTGGGGTGTGGCTAGCGTGGGTGATGGACTGATTGGCACTTTCAGGCTTTCAGGCTGCCTACAGCTCCCACTGACCCAATGTCCCAGCAAGGCTGGCTGGAAGAAGGTTTCTGGGTTTGTTTATCTTCTATAATTGATGCACTGTTCCTTTAAGCTGAGGCCTAGTAACGAAGCCTTGTTTCTGCTTCACCTCGCAGCTTCTATAATGAGACAGTGTTACTCTTAGTAGTCAGGCCAGGCCTGCTGTCTATGATTGATACTTTTTGCAAATGTTTTGCCTGGAGCCAGGATAAGCCAAGTGGCCTGCCAAGGGCCGCAAACAGTTTCAGTTTCACTCCTGCTGCAATGGAAGCTACCATTTACTCAGGTCCGTGAGTGGCGGCCTCCATGTTGGCTGGGCTAATTTGCATACAGTCACTCTGATTGGCTGGTGAGCGTGGCTTACCCGTCCTGAAGAGATGGTTAATTTTAATATTACACCTTTATTAGTTTAGATAGTTTAAATGTGAAAATAGCTCCAATGCCCATCAACTGTTGAATGGATAAATAAAATATCTCACATATATGTATAATATAATATTACTTAGCAATAACAGGAATGAAGTAGTAATGATAGATGGTACAAAATCAATAAGCCTTAAAAACATTATGCTAAGTGAAAGAAGCCAGTAACAAAAGA
>PVJC01004771.1:0-62150 GCA_004026665.1 Murina feae
GGGGGCGGGAGGAAGCGCTCCGCCCCACTCGCGCCGGACCGGCCGGGGCGCGCGGTCATGTGACCCAGTCAAGATGGCGCTGCCCTGCACGTTGTGGCTTCTGGCTGCCGCTCTCCTGCCGGCGTCCTGCGCCGTCCTGCGGCTGGGGCACCCCGGCCCGCCCGGGCCGCTGCCGCTGGTGCTCTGGCACGGGATGGGTGAGTGAGTGAGGGGAGGACCGGGGCGTGGCAGCTCTTTCCCTCCTCCAGCTCCGGGTCGCGTCTGCAAAGTGAAAGGGCCGGGGCTGAGGCCGCGGCACCGGCCGCCCGACTTTAGGACGTGGGGGCTGCTCTGCGCTGGACGGGGCGGGGGTCTGTCCCCGGGTGGGCGCTCCAGGTGCTGAGCGTGTGTCCTCCTCGCAGCAGTGAGGACGGAGCGGCAGATGGACGTCTGGTACCCAAGCAGCAGAGCTGGGCTGCGGCTGCAGCGACCCAGGCATCCATCCTCCTATCCATTCACACACCGAACAGAGATTTGTTAGGGGCCAGATAACAGTTATTGAGCATCTATAGATGCGGAGGGTAGAGTAGAGAGCACACACACATCAGACCAAATGCTCTTCTGGACCTTCCTTTCCGATGGGAGAGACAGATTATACAGGTAAGTGCCGAGTGCGATGGAAAAATAAAACAGAGAAGGCGATGGGAACAAAGATGGTGGCTTGCAATTTTACAGCAAGATCAGGAAAGGGTTCACCGAGAGAGTGATGTCTGAGCAAAAACTGCAGTGGACAGGGAGATAACCTGTCCACCTGGTACAAGGAATAGCACATGCAAAGGCCCTGAGGCAGAGGCGTGTCTGGTATGTTCCAGATACTGCATTCAGGTCAGTGTGGTGGGAACTGAGTGAACCAGGAGAAGAAAACAGGGGTTTAGGTCGGGGGTGGGAGAAGGGGGCTGCAGATGTTGTTAGGCCCAACAAGGCCACTGTAGGGACTTTGGTGGTATTGAGATGGGCAGCCCTTGGAGAAGGGAGTTGAGATGAGTGACATGATCTGAACTTATATTTTAAAAGGACCACTCTAGTTGAGAATAGGTTATGGGAGGTCATGGACATTTGCAGGGAGACAAGTTAGGAAGCTATTGTAGTAATTAAAAAGTAAAAAAGATGACAGTGGCCCTAGCCAGTTTGGCTCAGTGGATAGAGCATTGGCCTGCGGACTGAAGAGTCCTGGGTTGGATTCCTGTCAAGGGCAGGTACCTGGTTGGGCTTGTACGGGAGGCAAACAATCAACGAGTCTCTCACATTGATGTTTCTATCTCTCTGTCCCTCCCACCCTCTACAAGTCAGTGGGAGATAATCTGTGGGTGAGGGTTAACAAAAAAACCAAACTAACAAACACCACAAAACAAAACTTTAAAAAAAAAGAGAGCGATGACAGTGGCTTAGTATAGTAACATGGAGAAGTGGTCAAAGTTTGGAATATTTTGAAGTTGGAACCAAAGGGCTTTGCTAACAGATGAGATGTGGAATGAAAGAGATAGAAAGGAATCAAGGATGACTCCATGGGTTTCGTCCTGAACAGCTAGAAGGATGAAGTTGGCATTTCCCCAAAGTGGGGACGTCCCCATGGGGGAGCACACTTGGGGTGGGGAGAAGCTCAGAGGTCTGCTTTGAACTTACTAAATCTGAGATGCTCGTTAGACATCCAGAGGATGGAGAGGTATTTGGAGTGTGCAGTCTAGGAGAGGTACAGGCTGGAGACTTAACTTGGGGAAGCCTTCAGCGTATATTTGGTCTTTAAAGTTGTGAGACTGAGTGAGGTTGTACGGCCTAGGGAGGGAGTGTACCCAGAAGAGGGGAGAGGTCTGAGGATTGAGCCCTGAGACACTCCTACCGAATGGAGGTTGAGGAGATGAGAAGGAACCAACAAAGAAGGCAGTGAGAGTCTCATTGGAACGGGTTGAAGGAAAGTGTTCAGAGAGGAACTAGAGTCAGCAAATAGAGACAGTTCTGCCAGGGCTTCGGGCCAGGTCCTGGGTTGCTATGGGGGCCTTAACCGAGAAAACAGGATGCTTCCTGCCCTTCCAGAGCACAGTCAGTCCACAGGGAGGCGGGTAAGAGCCAAGGGTTCAGTGTGGTGCATGCTACTGCGAGAGAAATCTAAGAGGCTGTAATCCTCGGCCTTTTCCTCTTTAAAAAGTAAACCTTAAGCTTCCTCTCAGGTCGAAAACAGGATGCTTCAGTTAAAATGGAAAATAATCTCATCCCACTTCTCCCACTCAGTAGTCCATCCGTCACTTTGCTTCCCAGTCTCAGTTCCGGTTCCTTAAAACAGGAAGAGAAACCGGACTGGGCCTGGGTGACACAAGGAAGCGCCCAGCAGTGATTTCACCCCTTTTCATCTCACGGCGCGCGCACACACTAATTACTAAAATTCTGCGGCACAGCAACAAATAGGTTTGTTGCCCATCGGACAAAAAGAAGGGTGTAATTTTGATTCTTTCACACCAGGCGGCTATTGCTGAGTTGGCTGTTGTCATTGTTTCATTTGATAATCTAGGGGAAGAGAGGTCAGTGCCCATGATTAAATAGATATTGCATGTTTTCAAAGTACTTGCAGCCCACCCCTGTGCCTGCCTCGGACATCTCCTTGCCCTAGTGTTAGATTTAAGGAAGCACTCACTCTCTAGCTTGTTACAAGTTGAGGGTCAGCACTTAACGTGGATCTGAGGGTGGTGCCTCCTTAAATTTTGTGTAGTAAGGGAGGGGACTATGCACCTCTGCTTATTTTTCAGTTGTAAATTTGGTGTCCCAGTTACATTGTGTGGGCTTTTGAAGTTTATCACTTGATGAACATGAGCTAAGCAAGAATGCTCGTTCTTGAATTGAGGAGAAGCTCATGTAGCATACAATTAACTGTAATAAAGTAGACCATTCAGTGGCATTTAGTGCATTCCAGTGTTGTGCAACCACTACTCCTCTCTAGTTAAAACATTTCTATTACCCCAGAAAATGCCTGTACCCGTTAAATAATCATTCTCCATTCCCCTTCTCCCACAACTCCCTGAAATGTCCAATCTGTGTTCTGTCTGTATGGATTTGCCTTTTTTGAATAAATCCTTTAAAAGGAACAGTACAATATGTGACCTTTCATGTCTGGCTTATTTCCCTTATAATAATGTTTTCAGGTTCATCCACATTGTAGCATGTGTCCGCGCGCGCGTGCGTGCGTGCGTGCGTGTGTGTGTATGGCAGTTTGTTTATCCATTCATCCATTGGTGGACATATTTGGGTCATTTTCACCTTTTGACAGTCATAAATGATGCTGCTATAAACATTCATGTACATGTTTACCAAATGTCCAGGTCATCTGATAACTGTAACTGTATGTTTAACTTCTTGAGGAGCTACCAGGCTGTTTTCACAGTGGCTGCATCATATTACATTTCTACCAGGAATGTACAGAGGTTCCTTTTTCTCCATATCCTGCCAATACTTGGTATTTTTCATTTTTTAAAATAAATTATTTTATGCTTTAACCGGTTTGGCTCAGTGAATGGAGTGTCGGTCTGCAGACTGAAGGGTCCCAGGTTTGATTCCGGTCAAGGCCATGTACCTTGGTTGTAGGCACGTCCCCAGTGGGAGGTGTGCGGGAGGTCGCTGATCAATGTTTCTCTCTCATCGATGTTTCTAACTCTCTATCTCTCTCCCTTCCTCTCTGTAAAAAAATCAATAAAACATACTTTAAAAAAAATAAATTATTTTATGAAAGCCATCCTAGGAGATACGAAGTGGTACCTCCTTGTAGTTTGGATTTGCGTTTCTGTAATGAGCAGTGATACTGACCATCTTTTCATGTGCTTGTTGGCCATTTGTATATCATCTTTGGAGATATGTGTGTTGAAATCCTTTTTATTTTTTCATTTTTAATTAGGTTATCTTCTTTTTGAGTTATGAGTTGTTTGTATATTCTGGATATTAAACCCTTATCAGATGTATGTTTTGCGGATATTTTCTCCCATGCTGTATGTTGTATTTTTACATTCTTGATAATGCCCTTTGAAGCACAAAAGTTTTTAAAAAAAATCCTGTGATTCATAAGTTCCCACCGTTGTCTCTGTTCCCTAGGAGACAGCTGTTGTAATCCTTTAAGCATGGGTTTTATCAAAAAAATGGTTGAGAAGAAAATACCTGGAATTTACGTCTTATCTCTAGAGATTGGGAAGACCCTGATAGAGGTAAGGCTCTTCACAGCTCTGTTCCTTTGCTGACTAGTTTTGTAGAATGTACTGTTCACATGCTTTTGCCTTATGTTTTTGCAGCATATCAGGCAGTGGCGTATGTGAGGATACCAACCTAAACTAAACAAGTTCACCTCTCACAGAAGACGCCATTGTTTATTTTCAGCCCCATCTTCTCACTTCTCTGTGGTCCCTCTTTTAGGACGTGGAGAATAGCTTCTTCTTGAATGTCAATTCCCAAGTAACGTCAGTGTGTCAGATTCTTGCGAAGGACGCTAAATTGCAGCAAGGCTACAATGCTATGGGATTCTCTCAGGGAGGCCAATTTCTGTAAGTTCCTTTCTGTTATACCAATTCCATGGGATCAGCTTCTTTTTTCTAATTCGCGTAGATTGACTCCTGTAATTATTTTTGGATCTTCACCTATGAAAGGGAAGCTATGCTACCTCCTCCCCCAAACTACAGAGAAAGCTTATTTATAAAGTCACAGAAGTAGAAGTGAGCTGTAGAAGAAATGGACTCAGGGAGCAAGTGACAGAGGCAAAAGAAGGCCCCTTGGAGCTTAGGGGAAAGAGAGAGGCCAGGAAAATGCCCCTGGGGAAGGAGGCGGGAAAGGCCTGGGGTGCTCCATAGACAGAGCCAGCCCCGGGAACTATTCTAAAATGTCCCCATGTCAGAAGCTGTATGTGGAACTTAATTTGTTTTCTGTGAAAGAATAAAAACTTGTATTTGGTCATGTCAGAGGAAAATCCTGAAACTCTGTGGCCTTGGAGAACCAAGAGAATTAAGTGTCTGAATCTGAGGAATTGATTGTTGGTGATACATTTCCATCTGACAGACAGAGGTGATGATCCTTTTTTCCCCCCCTCAGGAGGGCAGTGGCTCAGAGATGTCCCTCACCTCCCATGATCAATCTGATCTCAATTGGGGGACAGCATCAAGGTAACTTTGGCTCTGTGCCTCTTTTTTTCTGTTTTAACCCACATGACTGACCATTTGATTAAAAAAAATAAAAAATTCTAGCAGTTCTATTTATACAAGTCAGCCAGCCATCCTTGCAAAATTCTGGTTTGCCCCCCACCTCCCCCCTCAGCTTCTAACAAACTAACCAGCATTCTTGAAGAAATAGGAAGATACTTAGGGCTCCATAGGCCTGGAACACAAATGAATCATACGTGTCATCTACTGCTCTCCAATTTAAGTGACATAATTTCCTGGAGGTGAGATGGTTGCAGCCACATAGCTGGTGCTGGTTGAGGAATTAGGCAAGTCTAACCTTTCCTGTTTTCTGGCATTGGTGATGTCTAGGCGTAGGTAAAGAATGACGTGTAAGCTTTTTTTGTCTGTAACATTAACAGTAGCTATTAAATCCTTGGAAAACAAAAGTTTTTTATGTAGTCAGAATTATAGACTCTTGGGGAAGGACGTGTCTTTGGAATAGAACTTTATCTCTGTTCTGATGGGTATAGCTATTAGGTGGTATGGCGAGGGGGTGGAAGGATTCTCCTTGTAATCAGGATACTGGATTCACCCAATTAACTCTTACTGATGGGCAAGTAATTCGGTATCCTAGGTCTCTTTCACAGGTGAGGGAATCTAAAGTAAGGCACTGCTCTTCTTGTGGGGATTTTTCAGAGGATGAAGAGAAATAATAGGTAGGAAATACTCTCTAAAAGTGTGAATAGTATTCAAGTGCAAATTGGTAAAAACAGCTTTATCATTTTATTCACTCAGCGAATATTTATTGAAAACCTAGAAATGAGGCAAGGTCTCTTCCTTTAAGAAACTTCCATTTCCGGGAGTGGTGGGGAAGATAGACATGAAACAAATAAAATAAATACAGACCGTGGTAACTACGATAGAGAGGAAAGTGAAAGGGTTACTACTTGAGAGACAGAATTGTGGTTGTGTTGGTTAAAGGTGAAGGCTCTGGAGCCAAAACTGCTGCGTTCATGTGGCCATAGCACTTACTATCTAACCTTGAACCTCTCTGTTTTAAAGTTTCGAATCCGTAATATGGGGTTGGAAATGATTTCTATTCCATAGGGTGGTTGTGAGGATTAAATGAATGATTGTCAGTATGTGCTCAGAACTAGGTACCCTGGAAAACGTTATTGAGGATAATGGGGATGAAAGTGGGGTTGGACACTACTTGCGTTAGGGTAGGTAGATATGGCTTCTCTAAGCTAAGACCTACAAGATGCAAATGAGTCCAGCCATTGAGGCAGCAAGAGAAGTACAGGTATGCCTTGTATTATTGCACTTCGCTGTATTGAGCTTTGCAAATACTACATTTTGATCAATATCTGGGGAAGACCCTCCACCAGCAAAAAGATTACAAGTTGCTGAAGTTTCGGGTGATTATTAGCATTTTTTAACAATAAAGTATTTTTTAAGTTAAGGTATGTACATTATATTTTTAGGCCTAAAGGCTGTTGCTCATTTAATAGACTACAATATAGTGTAAACATAACATTTACGTGCACTGGGAAACCAAAGAATCTGAATGACTCGTTGCAATATTCGCTTTATTGTGGCAGTCTGGTGGACCTGCAGTATCTTTGATGTATGCCTGTATATCCTCCAGGGAGGACCAGCTACAAAGGTTTATAGGCAGGAAAGAGTGTGGGGGCACCAAGAGGAAGCTGATGATAGTGTTAATCCTCAAAACATTATGTTCTTGAAGAATATTTGAATGACATCAAGGTCAAGCTCTGCCTTTTTTGTTTGTTTCTCACAGTGCCTTGGACATAGTAGGTATTCGGTACATAATTGTTGAAGGAATGTGCATTTGCCTTCTACTACTCTAGGTGTTTTTGGACTCCCTCGGTGCCCAGGAGAGAGCTCTCACATCTGTGACTTGATCAGAAAAACACTGAATGCTGGGGCTTATAATAAAGCTGTTCAAGAACGGTATGTATGGTTAGCTGAAAAGGACATAGAACCAGCACTTCATGAAAATATCATGCTTTCACGCTAACAGTGATTACAGGAATAGTTGCTAGTGATACTCAAGTGTGATTTTTTTCACAAATACCTCCCTACTGTCCATTTTCTTGTAAACCTAAAACTGCTTTAATAATAATTTTAAAAAGAAACAGGACATTTTTCTATATAAGAAGAACGTAATTACAACAGAATAAATGTTCATCTTAAAACAAACAAACAAAAAGCCTTTAGAAAGTACCAAGCCCAAGAAATTACTATTAATATTGGAGGGCAGATTCTTTATGTTGTCAGCAGCACGTTAGTCTCCTACATCAATGTCCCCAATACTCAATGTGTTTGGATATTATTTTTCTCTTTGTGTGTGTGTGTGTGTGTGTGTGTGTGTGTGTGTGAGTATTTAAAAGCATACAGAATCACTTTTGAAAAATGTTCTTGTTCAGTTGTTTCTAAATTAAAATATACATTAGAACCCCTGGGAAATTAATTAAAAATAGATTCTAGGTTTCCATTGCTAGAAATTAAGATTCAGTACACCTAGAGTATTCTAGGTGATAACTGGGATCAATTAGTTTGGCTATGGTATCTATCCTGTGGGTTTTCCAAGTGGGTCATTCTTGTCTAATAACAGCTATTCAATACAACACTTCCTTGAAGCCATTTTCCAAAGTATAGCCTTGAGTGACTCACAGAGAAGCAACCGGAAGCTAGCTCTTTTCCTTTTCTTTCAGTGGCTATATGTATAGCTACAAAGCTATCTTGAGTCAACAGTGCCACCTGATGGTCAGTGAAGGAAACCAAGATACTTGATATTTCCATCTTCCCTCAAGCAGCTCTAACCATTGCTAAGCTTTACCCCCTTACATGGTTTGACTAGCCATAGTTTCGTTATTCATGTCCTACATATTCTTTGTTCTCATGGATATATATGGCCTCTTTATACTTTATTATTCTCATTTTACTCTTTTTTATTCTCATTCTAACTCAGATGGCTAAGAAAAGCACATCCTTTTCTTTATGTTTCTTTTGTGAACCAAAGACAACCATTGGCAATCAGAATTATTAGTGACTATAAATGAGCAGTTAGTATGGGGACAATGATATCTAAATACTGATTAAAAGTGGGGTGAAAAATGGTAGACTGATGTCTGATCTTCACTTCCTCCTTAAACTTCAACAAAGTGGTAGCAAAAAAATAAAAAGTGATAGACCCATACGGGCAAAGAGAACAGGGAAAGAGATAAGATATACTAAAGGATGTCGTCATGTTTTTGTAAAACAGCAGATGAATGAGTATAACTGTTTTAATAACAGAGCAGAAAAGGCTGATGACTATGTTTATAGAGGGATGTACTGACAAGTAGGGAGGAGATTCACTTTTTACAGCTCCTGAAAGGCTCAGGAATTAGATGTGTAGATACTTTGTTTTTGTTTTCTCTGTATTTTAATCCTTTGTGTTGTTTTGGTTGTTTTTAATTTGAGAGAGAGAGAGAAAGGGAAAGGGAGAGAGAGAGAAGCATCTTTCTTTAAATATATATGTCTTATTGATTTTTTACAGAGAGGAGGGGAGATAGAGAGTTAAAACATCGATGAGAAAGAAACATCAATCAGCGGCCTCCTGCATACCTCCCATTGGGGATGTGCCAGCAACCAAGGTACATGCCTTTGACTGGAATTGAACTTGAGACCTTTCAGTCCGCTGGCCGATGCTCTATCCACTGAGCTAAACCAGTTAGGACGAGAGAAGCATCTTATTAGTTGCCTCCCATTTATGCCCAGTAGGGATCGAACCCACAACCTTTTGGTGTATAGGACAACACTCCAGCCAACCTGTCCAGGGCAAGATTCATAATGCTTTGAATGATCGAGATAAGTGCACAGGACTTTTTGTTGAAAAATTTCAAGGAATTATCTGAATCCCCAGTTCTCTTAGGTGCACATCTAAGTGATTGCTCCTCCCCCACCCTAACAAGAGAAGTAAAATTTACTTTCTGGAACAATGTAACTAGAGAAGTACTAGACTTCCAGGTAATAAACACAGGATGATGATAAGATGCCATACTGAGTCCTAGCTGGCTTGGCTCAGTGGATAGAGCATCAGCCTATGGACTCAAGGGTCCCAGGTTAGATTCCAATCAAGGGCACATGCCGGGGTTGTGGGCTTGATCCCCAGTAGGGGGCATGTAGGAGGCAGCCAATCAGTGATTCTCTCTCATCATTGATGTTTCTGTCTCTCTCTGCCTCTCCCTTCCTGTCTGAAATAAATAAAAATATATTAAAACAAACGAACACAAAGACTCAGTGGTGTGCCATGCTAAAAACCCAGCCCCTCCTACTCCCCTTTCCTCCCACTCTGCACCCAGAATGATGGCAGCCTGGCTTACTACCTGCTAAGCAGAAGGTTGGTGGACCCCTCTGTGGAAAAACCGGCCCCAGAGAAAAGACCTACAGGTTGATGTTTGCATCCTCTAACAAGCAGGACTCCTCGGGATTACCATGTGGTTAAGCCACCAGTAAATAAGCTCTGTCTGTGTGAAGAGCTTCCGGTCAGCTTTGTAGCACTTAATTTAAATACCGTATTTTCCGGCGTATAAGACAACCGCCAACTTGTGAGAAGATTTTCCTGGGTTAAAAAGTCATCTTATACACCGGAAAATATGGTAAGAACAGCCCTAGCCAGTTTGGCTCAGTGGATAGAGCATCAGCCCACAGACTGAAGGGTCCAGGGTTCTATCTGGTCAAGGGCACATACCTGAGTTGAGGGTTGCTCCTGGCTCTGGTCGGGAAGGATTTGAGAGCAACCATTGATATGTCTATCTCATCTCTCTCTCTCTCTCTCTCTCTCTCTCTCTCTCTTTCTGCAAAGCAATGGAAAAAAATATCCTTAGGTAAGGATTAGCAACAACAAAAATGTGAAGGGAAAATAAAAACATCTTCAGACATGCAAAAAGAAAAAAAAAAGAGCTTCCATAGCCTCTCTCTCGGGGGTTGTTGGAGAGTTTCAGTTCTACATTGTCTAGCTGTGTGAGCTTGAGTATCTGAGTCTCCTCATCTCTAGTGTGAGGGTAATAATAGAACTTTCCTGCAGAGTTGTGAAGATTAAACAAATTGACAGTAACCCATGCAGTGCGGTGCTCAGTTCATATTAAGGCAGGTTTGGATTGTAACCACTAGTGTTGCCGGGTTTAAAATATTTAATTCAGCTTTAGCTTTCTGTTCGTTTATTTATAAGAATTGCAGTGGTTTTGTTTTTTTCTAATGTTTGGTTTCAGTTATGAAGTGTTTCATTCATAATTTCATCAGATACTGAGCTACTGCAGTTTGCTGGGCCCTGTTCTGTGGAGAACCAATAATCAGGGTCTCTGTTGTTATGACATAACTGACCACGAGTGGGACAAGGGGGACCTCCATGTGAACTGATGCGCTAGGCAGCCTTGCATGTGCTGTGGCCGTGATGGAAATGAGCAGGATGCAGTGACAGAGGGGTCGTTACTTTGGGCAGAATGGTCTTAGAAGAAGAGATGTTTAAGGCAGGACCTGAAGGATGAGAAGGAAGGAGTACAAGGGGAACAAAAGCATCGAGCCTGAGACAGGTCTTGCTTGTTCTCGGCCAGGGTGACTGGAGTTTAGTGATAGTTGCTTTTGGACAGAGAAGCAGAACTATTTTATGCAAGGCTTTTAGATCACAAAAGGAGTTTGGATTTTCTTCTAAAAATTATGAGAGGAAATTGGGAGATTTAAGCAAGGGAATAGGAAGATGAGTGCGATGAAGAGAAGTGGAATGACTTGAGATATGTTTTACGAGATTGTAGATGAATTAGACTGTTAGCTAGGGTATAGCTCAGCTCACCATTTATAACACAATTTCCCTGGGAAGTGCATTCTGAGTTCTCAGCAACTTATTTACATATTAGCTTTTAGGATACTTCTAATTTTACAAAGTTGTTTGCTTTTTATTTTTAAAGTTTATTTGTAACATTTCTTTCTAACACATGGCCAATATGAGATTTAGAGAGGCAAGTAGAGTGGTGGGAAGGGGATGGTGAGAGTGTAACATGATGAAAGGAAGCAGTTTTCTCTTTGCAGTATTGTCCTAGTTTGGCCTTTGTATTAGGGAGAATCATGGTTGCAAGGAAGAAACCAAATCAAGCCAAAATAAATTTTAGAGAAATTCATACTTTCGTACCTGTAGCCTCAGAGGGATAGGAATCAAGAAATGGGAGCCCTTGCCCAGGTTGCTATGGCTCAGTTGGTTGGGCGTGGTCCTGTGCACCAGGAGGTTTCAGGTTCAATTCCTGGTCAAGGGCACATGCTTGGTTTGAACTCGATCCCCAGAAGGGGGCAGAGTGAGCAGGAGGCAGCCGACTGATGCACTTCATATTGATGCTTCTCTCTCTCAAGAAACCAATAAACCATTCTTAAAAAAAGAAAGAAAGAAATGGAGCCATCCAGAGCTACAGCAGTCTCCCTCCAACTGTTGTCATTGCTGCTCCCTCTGTTTCACTACTTCTTTTTCTCTCCATGCAGACCAACCCCTATGCCATGGTAAAAAGTGGCCTGGCACAGCTCCTTTAGGAGGTTATCTCAGCCTAAGGCTGGAATCTGTCTGCCCCAGATCAAATTCTTAGGGAAGGACCATGCCCCAGCTCAGATCAGGCTCCCACTTGTTCTCATTAGCTGTGGCCAGAGAAGTGTGGGACCACATGGCACCAACCATACCCGCTCCTGTAAGTGGTGGGTGGGGGCAGGAAGGGTGCAGTTTCCACACGAGTGAGGATGGTTTCGATTTAGGCAGAGACCCCAGGAGATGTCTTTTACTGTTCAGCTAACTTAACCATAGCAAAGCAAATTTGATATCCTAATACCCTGAATAGTGAGGAAGTGGTTTTTGTTTGGTTTTTTAACCCTCACTCAGGGGTATGTTTATTGATTTTAGAGAATGAGAAAGGGGGAGAGAGAAAGAGAAACATTGATTGGTTGCCTCCAGTACACTCCCAGATGGGATCAAATCCAAAACCTTTTGGTGTATAGACAACTGCTCCAACCCAGCCACACAGCCAGGGCGGGGAGGAAGTGGCATGGTGGGGACAGTGAGTAATGGTGAGTGTAACAGCTCTCTCTCACCTTCTGACTGAAATCTGCCCTATAGTTCCCCCTCTGAGATAATAGCAGCCCTTCCTGATTTCTCCTTCCTCCTTTCTCCCTGCCATCCCTCACCCTTGGCCTCTTGTCTTCTGTGCTGGCTTTGCTCTCCCAGCTGGCCCTCTCCTTGGTCCCTGGCTCCCAGCCTGCATGCCCCTTGCTTTGCAGGGCCTGCACTCCCACCCCCATGGCTCAAAGAGTGCTTTTCATCAGTTGTCCCACTTTGCCCACATTTTTGCCCTCAACTTGCCACACCCTTTCCTGGAAATCCTGAGGCAACCACTCAAGCTGCCTCAGATACTTTTCATTTGTTCATAAAAGTAGAGCATGCCCTGGCCGGTTTGCTCAGTAGATATAGCATCGGCCCGCAGACTGAAGGGTTGTGGGTTTGATTCTGGTCAAGGGCATTTACCTTAGTTGCAGGATCAATTCCCTGTGCCAGTTGGGGCGTGTAGGAGGCAACCAGTTGATGTGTCTCTCTCACATTGATGTTTCCTCTGTGTGTCTCTCCTCCTCCCTTCCACTCTCTCTAATAAAATCCATAGAAAAAATATCTTTGGGTGAGGATTAGCAAATAAATAAATAAAAGTACAGAGAGCCCCGGATGGTGTGGCTTAGTTGGTTGAGTGTCGTCCTGAAGGTCGCTGGTTTGATTCCCGGTCAAGGCACATACCCAGGTTTTGGTCCTATCCCAGGTAAGGGTGCCTATGAGAGGCAACCGATTGATCTTTCTCATACTGATGCTTCTCTCTCTCCCTCTCCCTTCCTCTCTCTCTAAATAAAGAAAAAAAAATCAATGAAACATGCTTAAAAAAAAGTATAGAGAATAATGCAACAAGCTTCTGTGACCTAAAATTAGTATTTTGTCATATTTGCCTTTTAAGAACAGAAGCATTTCAGATAAAATTGAATTTTATACATATCTCTCCCAGATCCCATTCTTTGCCCTCCCTCCAACCACTGTCAAATCAGAATATAGCCAATTAAAAGTTTGTAACATATACATAGATATCCATAATCAGTCAACAGTGTTATATATTTAAAACTTTATGTAATGGATATCTTATTGTGCATTTTATTCTACAAATGATTTTTGTACTCTATTACATTTTTGAGATCTAAAAATGTTATTACATGTACACAAAGCTGATTTGTCTTATTTGCTGCATGACATTTTATTGTATGACTTCACAGTATTGATTCCATATTGTACTCATTTCTAGTTCTCATTATAACAAACACCTTTCAGAGAACATCATTGTATTGAAAAGCCCAGTCTTCCCCTCCTGTGTTCTGTTCTATTACATACTAACACTTCAACCTTGAGCAAGCTACTTAATCACTCGGAGTATGGTTGCCTCATTTGTAAATATGAGTATAATAATAGTACTCCATGGAATTCTTGTAAGGATTGAATAGCTTAATATATATAAAGTGTTTACAATAGGCCTGGTGTATAGTAAGTGCTGTGTGTTAGTATTATACTCTCTAAGCCACAGTGGCTACTGCCTCTGAGGGTAGAGGCTTATCTCACCAAGAGTGGCCTGTGGTTGGGAAGTTCTGGCTTGGGAGCTGTTCTTCCCTGCCTCTTCGTGTGCTGCAGTGCAAAGTGTAGACGCAGAAGATTTAGGCTCATGTCTTACCCTTTCTAGTGCTGGCTGGATGGCTTTGGGAGAGCTTTTAAGCTCTCCGAATCTGACCCTTCAGTGGTAAAAAGGAAGTAAATAGTATAAACCCATTTTTCTTCTCTGTCCACCTCCTGAAGAGCCTCCCTCTCCTTCGCCCTCCCCGCCTTCTGCAGCACTTCCAGCTTAGCTCATCCTCCCGTCCTTCCCCTGGGCTCACTTGTAAACATGAGTACAATAATAGTACTTACTCTATGGAATTCTTGTAAGGATTGAATAGTGTGCGCCAGGCTTCTTACAAAACAAAATGTCCTTTTCTTCCTGTTGCCCCTTCTTAGCTGTTTCCTTCCACACAAAAAGGTGACCAACCTGTGATTACTGCCTTTATTCTTCCTTTTATCCTTAGCCATTAGGCCTCCCTCCTGCCATTCTGAGTCACCAGAACCGGTTCTGGCAAGATCTAGGGCCTTTGTATTCTTTCACCTATATTTTCTGAAGGAACTTGAGTGTCCACTTGTGTGAAAAATGTGTGGGTTCAGTGTTCAACATTTCTCATCATGTGACACTTGACCACCTAATCTTCTAGCTTTGTCTTCCCTTGTTCTTCTAACTATCCTCCTGTCACATCTCTAAACCCTAACCCCCCTTTACTGCCCGGCCTACTTTGCTCATAACTTGTCTAGCATCCCTGCATCATTCTGTTTCACTTAGCAAACCCTTCCTACTGAGCATCTGCCAGACGGTTACTGCTGAGGAGCTTACAGTCTTGTAGGGGAGAGCCGGGACCAATACTCTCACATAATAAGCGATAACTATGCCAAAACAAAATAAGACCACCACTAATATCAGTATTTTATAAATGTTCAGAATTCGTCACCTTTTAAAAATTGGATAAACATTTAAAAGCTTTCAAATACATTTATAAGCAGATTATATGTGTCACTCTGGCCGCTGACAGTCTGCGGCCTCCTTGAACCTCAGCCCCATCTCCTGGGTGTCAGAAGCTGCCATCATCTCTGATGTAGATGGTCCAGTGGGCTTTAGTGCCATGCTGCTCTGCTGAATGGCGCTTCCAGGATCACTGCCTCTGGGCAGCTCTTTCACTCTGGCTGGGGGCTGGCTCCTTCTATAGAAATTTTGATTTCTTTTCCTGAAACTGGGATAGCAAGTCCCACTTATGTTCTAATTCCTCACTTTCTCCAGAGGACATCTCCCATTAGGTCCATGCTCAGCCTTTTTCTCCAGCCAGAATATTGCTGTGTAGATGCTAAGTGGGAACTTGCTGCTTGGAGAGCTTATGGTAGAGGTGTCAGTTTTGGTAGGGGAGAGCTGGGAGGGAGTGGAAGGGGAAGTGGAGAAAGACTGAGAGAAAGTAAAAAAGTGTGAAGAGAACCGATCTGTGTCTAAAATAATATAACCACCAAATACCTGTCTTTTGTCCTTAAAAATTGCATGACATACCAGAGTCCTGAAAATTAGTATCACTCAATCTTATCTTCTATAATAAAAGTCTAATATGCTAAGTGTCTGGTCGTCCTGTCGGCTGTTCAACCAAAGCATAATATGCTAATGATATGCTAAGGCCTCAACTGCTTGCTGTGATGTGCACTGACCATTAGGGGGCAGACGGTCCAACCAATAGGTTAGCTTGCTGCTGGGGTCCGGCTGATCGGTACTGACCAATATGGGTCGGACATGCTCTGGAGCCCTCCTGAGGTCCCTCCATGGCTGGCCAACCTCCTGCATCGTGTACCAGTGGGGTCCCTTGGCCTGGTGTGTGCCCTCTCGCAATCTTGGACCCCTCGGGGGATGTCAAAGAGCCGGTTTCGGCCAGATGATGGAACAACCAGTCACTATGATGCACACTGACCACCAGGGGCAGATACTCAATGCAGGAGCTGCCCCCTGGTGGTCATTGCGCTCCTACAGGGGGAGCCTCTCCTGCCTCCGCAGCAGCACTAAGGATGTCCACTGCCATCAGTCAGATATCCCCTGAGGGCTCTGGGACTGCAAGAGGGCACAGCCCGAGCTAAGGGACCTCCCCCCCGCACCCCAGTGCATGAATTTCGTGCACTGGGCCTCTAGTAGTATGATAAATGCTTTGTGATGGAAAGATCAGACCTCCATCCCAATATCAGCACGGCAAGATAGATGAAGAGGAGATAAATGGGTGAAGAGGAGGCAGAGATTGTGGTATTTGAGCTGAGTCTTGCAGGAAGTGGAAAGCAGAGGAGAGTGAAAGATTTGGGGTTGTCGGGTGGGGGGGACAGCATGTGTCTTCATGACTTGGAAGCATGATTAAATGTGATAAAGCTCAGTGGTACAGGGGAACCATATTGATAGGTCCTTTCCCTAAGTTTCAGGATATTTTTTGTTTTGTTAATCATCTTGATGATGTTTTTCCACTGATTTTACAGAGAGAATGGAAAGGAAGGGAGAGACAGAGAAATATGGAGGTAAAACACATTGATTGGTTGCCTCCTGCATGTGCCCCGACCAGGGCCGGGGATCGAACCTATATTTGAGGTTCATGCCCTTGACTGGAATTGAACCTGGAACCCTTCAGTCTGAGGGCCGACACTCTATCGACTGAGCCAAACAGGCTAGGCTTAGATGTTCTTTACTGTGTTAAATAGCACATCCTTGCCTCAGGTGTCTAGGTGATGAACTTTGGTAGGTGGAAGTCTTGTCTTTTCTATTAGAAGGCAAGGCCTGGGACTTGAGGGCTCTGGTCTCTGACCCTTTGAAGTCTCCTGGTGACCTGTGCAGAGGGGCTGACATGCAGCTTGTTTGCCTTGACTTCTTTTTTCCCCTGCAGGCTGGTGCAAGCAGAGTACTGGCACGACCCCATAAAGGAGGACACGTACCGCAACCACAGCATCTTCTTGGCAGATATTAATCAGGAGAGAGTAAGCACCAAGTCAGGCTGCTATTATGCATTCCTTTTTCTATTTGGGACATTTATAAAAAGATCAGCAGTGACTGTTTACCCAAAGTATCCCAGACAACCCAGGAAACAGAAGTTCTGTTTTTGGGAAGGGAGCCAGTGATTCTGAGGTTCAGCTCCTTTTAGGGAGGCTGAAATCCATTTGGTTCTCTTCCTTTGTGTCCTTTCCCTTTCCTAGTGTTGAAGCACGGTCAGCTCAGTGGGTTGCTGGCTGGCTTACATGGAACTTCACAGCTGTTGGTTTACTGAGGGAAGTCTTCCTGGTGGGTCCCTTTTGGGTCAAATTTTCACAGGAAAGAGATTTACTTAGAAGAGATTCTGCAAAGGGGACTGTGTGTCCCAAACACAAGCGTGGGTTGGGAGATTCTGGTAAATTAGATGGCTTAATTTATATTGTGTTTAGAGGTTTTTAAATTTTTCATATTATTTTAAATGTGTTCTTTATTGATTATATAGAGAGGGGAAGGAAAAGAGAGAGAAAAAAAAAAAATTGGTTCCCTCCTGTACCCACCCCAACCCTGGGGACCGAGTTCCCGCAACCTAGGCTTGTGCTTCGACTGGGAATCAAACCAGTGACCTTTCAGTGCAGAGGACGATGCTCAACCGAGCCAGACGAGCCAAGGCTGGAGTCTTTTTTTAAACAAAATTTTTTTTTAAAGGGGGAAAAACAGTAGTATAGCAAAACCACTCAGAACTTGCAGCTTCTTATTTTGCCTTGGCTTTCTCTGGCTAGATGTCTTTAACCTATATGATGGATACCTGTGGAGTGCAGGGACATATTAATGATGACACCCTGGTTGCTGGGGGCATGCCAATCAGATAGGATGTTAAGAAAAAGGCTGTCCAAGGTATATTCTGGCAGGAAACTGAAAAAGCAGCCTGTATCATAGGAAAGAAACACGGTCCAGGGTCAGGGAGACCAGAGCACTGAAAGGCTTTAATCCCCCGGCTGGAACTGATGATGACTCTGAGATACTGCTGGCCTTTCCCCTCAGGGTGTCAATGAGTCCTATAAGAAGAACCTTATGGCCCTGAAGAAGTTCGTGATGGTAAAATTCCTCAATGATTCCATTGTGGACCCTGTGGATTCTGAGGTGAGACTGCTTGGGCAGGCCACAATAGGACAGGAGACCATAATAGTAAATGACTTCTGGGGAAAAACCTTAGTCCACCAACCTTGGTGTAGGGCGGGAGTTCTTTACCTGAGGTCTATAAATGCAGCACCACCCAGAGTATGCAAAATGGTAACGTTGAATTCTCTGAGGGTCTATAATTTTGATTAGATTTTCAAAGAGACCTGTAACCCTAGTTCAGAATCACCAGCTCAAAGTCTGTAAGTCCCTAAGGTTGACATTGAAGGTCTGCCTTGACCTGGCTTCAACCTGTTTCTCCAACCTAATCTCCTTACACTACCCATTTTAGATTCTCTGATCACATTGTACTACTTGAAATGCCCCAAACTTGGGCCTATGCTTTCTCTCTTGCATGCCTTCATTCAAGCTTTTCAGTCTCTTAGAATGCCCTTCCCTGACAAGCTCCTGTTTACCTTTCAAGGCCAATCTCAGATCACTTTATCCTCTTAGGAGGCTATATCCTATTTCAAGTGGAATCAGCCTGTATTATAGCACTCATCACATCAGACCACCAGAAACTAGCAAACCATGGCTGCAGGCCAAATCCAGTTTGCCCCTTGCTTTCGTATGGCCCATGAACTAAAAATAGTTTCTACATTTTTAAGTGGTTGAAAAAGTAAAAAATATTTGAAGTGAAAATTATATGAAATTCAGATTTGTGTCCATAATTAAAATTCCATTGGAACACAGCCATACTCGAGTTTTTGAAAATATTGTCTGTAGCTGCTTTTGCATTACAATGGCAGCATTGAGTCGTCACAACCATGTGGCTCTTAAAGCCAAAAATAATTTGTATGTGACCTTTATAGAAAAGTATGCTAAACAATTGGTTGTTTCTGTGCCTCATGAGACTAGAGATTTTTGAAAAACAGTGACTGTATACATCTTTGAGGTCTAGTTCAGCACAAGGATTTTCAGAGGGTAGTTGCTCAGTAATTATCGGAAGCAGAAATTTTGGGAAATTGGAAAGCTCTTTGGAAAAGATTAACTCATCTCTTAAGATCTACCCTTAAAGAGGAGATGACTCAAGACATATTCTATTTTTCCATCTTACTACACCTTCATGACGTCGTTTGTCGGTTAGGCTTAGCTATCAGCCAGTTTTAAGTTAGTTTGGCAGTATATATGCCATGTGTGTGATCTGTGTATTTTTTCTTCCTTTCCTGCAGTGGTTTGGATTTTACAGAAGTGGCCAAGACAAGGAAACCATTCCCTTACAGAAGACCACTCTGTACACACAGGTGACTGGGTGGGGAGAGGTGCTGTCCTTTTCAGCTCCCGGTTCCTAAAGCTGCCGGGTTCTTGGGTGATAGACCATCCTGTACACCCTAAAGCAGTAAGTGACCCGTCTCGGTGATGCTGGGTAGGATGCTGTTGCCCTAGTCTGTTAGGTGCTGGTCTATAGGGCTGACTGTTGCTGTAGTCTGTTAGGTGCTGGTCTATAGAAGGTCGAAGGACCTGTTCCTCTTGGTTTTTAAGCATGTCCTAGGGACACATCCTTTCTAGCTCTTTCCTTCTGGTAAAAAGGTTAGAACTGGCTTCTTTTGCTGAGATGCAGACTGGATCAAACCCAACATGCCCCCAGGCATAATGAAAACAGGAGACGGGTGTTACTTTAAAACATTAATAGTGGAGGAAGTGTTTTTAAATTAGGCACTGACACGGGGAGCTCCTCCTGCAGGAGATTATGGGACTAGAGTTGTGAGTTCTTTTTGGCAGTAGATGGTTTCTCAAGCAGAGGTTGCAGCATTTCCCCACTTCCAGCTCCACACTCTATAAAGATTTTATGTCGGAGATACTCTCCCCAAAATGCACAAGAGCTATGTCTGAACCAATTGCCTTCTGCTCTAATTTCTTTAAATTTCAGAAGCCTAGTCTCCTCTCTCGGCTTTTCTCTTACATTTGATGCCCCTCTTGGGTAAGAGGGAAGCTAGGGTCTGTTACGTTTTGGAAATTACAACTTAAGAGCCTCCTTATTGTGAAACTCAAGCTGATGGTAACCACAGAAGCAACATTCTGACACTGTCGTAACTGCTCACCTTCCCACCATATTTGTTCTGTGGCACGTGGGCAATGTTTTCAACTGTAAGATAGGAAAGTGTCCCACATTTGTTACCTAGGGGTTGGACATTTTAAGTTATTGAGCTAATGTTCTCCTGTCTTTGTTTCAGTTCCGCTTAACTGACATTTTGAGGCAGTTTTATCCTCCAAAAGGTTTGGAAAACTTCAGAAAGCAAAATATAAAACGATAGGATAATCTCAACTGCATATAATTTTAGTACTTAGGGGGAAAAAATAGGAGGTATCCTTTTTGGCATTTTTTGACAATACACCTAAATTGTAATACTTAGGCAAAAGATTGCATTTTGAGAATATATCTCAGCTAATATTTTATTTATTTCAAAGAAGGGCGAGGGGTAGATAAAAACATCAGCGATGAGAGAGAATAACTATTCATCTGCCTCCTGCACACCCCCTACTGGGGATCGAGCCTACAACCCAGGCATGTATCCTTGACTGGAATCAAAGCCAGGACCCTTTAGTTCCCAGGCCAACACTCTGTCCACCGAGCCAAACCGGCCAGGGCTCAGCTAACCTTTTATTTCAAAACTTTTCAGTAAGCCTTTTGATTAATTATGGCATTTCTCTCTGCAGGACCGCTTGGGGCTAAGAGAAATGGACAATGCAGGACAACTAGTATTCCTGGCTGTAGAAGGGGACCATCTCCAATTGTCTGAAGAATGGTTTTATGCCCACATCATACCCTTCCTTGAGTGAAACTTTTGCAACTTGCACCAGAGCTCAGGGAGCCCCCAGCACTTCCAAACTAGTGAAGTCTGTTCCCTTCATGCCCAAGCCGGAGCACAGAGCCAGCTTGCAGCTAACCCTTTTCTCTAGTCATCATCTAACATGACCTACTCGGAAAGATCTAAGATCCACATCTTATCCTTTGCCTCATTCTATCAGCATATGGTGTTGAATGCAAGTTTAATTAGTTAATAACCACGGAGATTATTTTACAACCATTTGATGTAGTCAAGCTGTCTCAGGAAATAGTCTGTTGCAAGTCAGTGCCAGAACTGTGCCCAGGCCCAGAAGAGACTGAACAAACTAAAACAATGACATAGATTCTAAGGGCAAACATCTTTCTCACATAAATCTAGCCACATTTCAAGCCAGAAGGCCAAGACCTAGGCCTGCGGCATTCAGACATGCTTTCTCAGTTTTGCTGGTGGGGATTTAACCAGTGCTTTTGCAAGAGTATTACTTGAATGTTGCTATATAATCTAAGGCTACCCTCCTCTCCTTGACTATGTTTTCTTCAGTAGTATCTTAAGCAAGTATTAGACAGATTCCACTAGCCCACCATCTAGCTTCAGTAGCACTCTTGGTCTCAGATTGTGATAAATTAGTGGCTGTAATAAAAGGAGGGAAGTAACACCCTATTGGATTGTTTAAGGGAGGAAATGTGGGTATTGCTTAACTTAGAAAGGGAGGTGAAGAAAAATGTAGAAATGGAAATGAAAACTGAGGAGATGGCTGGTTCTTTCCATCCCATTCTTAATATGTCATCTCTTAATATGACTAGTGGTCTGGATTAAGTCACTCTGTTACTGGTATTAACAGAATGGGAGGAAAACATGGAGATCAGGTTAATTTCCATTACAAAAAATCATATTTACTGGTAACACTCCAAACTTGTTTCAGATGTGTTCTGTGAAAAAGAAGAACAAAAAAGATGGTTCCTCAAAACGCCTGGGGAATATTGCACATCCCCTTTCTCCTTGGAGATCAATCCATATTAAGGACTGTGAGGATTCCTGTCATGTTAAAGAAAACTAACCTTTTTCTACCACTCCCCACACTATTTGAGCAGTTTGAACATGTTAGCCCCAGCTTCCCTGCCCGTGAATACTATCAAAACTGTTTTGGAAGACTTGTGTAGAATGTCATTTTGGGGAAATGATTAGCTACACGAAAAAAGTATCTTATTAGTGCTGTAAAGTTTACTCTTTGTGATTTTTTCTACATTTAAGCCTTATTTTCCAACTAAAAGATGAGGCTTAAGGGCAAGAAGCAGGGGGATGTGAAAAGAATTGTATGCGGTTGTCTAAAATAAAGAGTAGCTTCTTAACCTTCGTGTCATGTTTTCAATATTCTTACAACTCTTACAATAAATATCACAGGTAAATACTAAACAAGTTTGGTATTAATTTTATTCTATTTTCTGTATAACTTTAAGTAGATAAAGGTTTATTTCTACAGGCCTCAGGAAATGGGTAGAAGTCACAGGACAGTATCTCTTCCCACCAAAAAAAGTTGCATATTTTGGTATGTGTCTGTCCTAGAGGGAAAAACTGAAATTTATATTAGCAATGCTGTGTAAGATTCTTACATAAAACCGAAAACCAGCCTACAGTGGAGATTGTAGTCCTTTGTTCAGGTGCCTGGACAGAAGCCAAAAGCTGTTGAGCATGACAGGGCAATGGAGACAGTGAAGATGGATGACAGGCACCTAGCATGGGAGGAAGGAATGCCAGATTCTTTAGAATGGTGTGTTTTTCCTTTCTCTCTTTATGTCATCTCTAGGAAGGTGCTGGGCAGGGATTCCAGAGAAAGAAAGAGTCCAAGACTCTAAACTGGCCTGGGTGCAGGCATGCCACAGCAGCTGGTACAGGACCATCTATTGTCTCAGGTTCAGGTGGAGCCAGGATGGAATGCAGAATAAAAGGAATATATAGAGGAAACAGTTTTGCTTGGAATGCTAGATGGCCAAGCTTCAGCCTTTGGTCCAATGCAACACTTGCCTCACTTGTCAACAGTGAAAAATTAGTCTGTTAGAAGACCCAGCTGGAATCACACCAGCTTGTGCTACCTCATGCTCATTGTTAGGAAAAGATTAATTTGTGTGAACTTTCTGAGCTGTTAATTCCTGGGGACTGCTTTGTTCTTCCCCAGAGATTACTGGTGGAATGATCCCCAAAGGCTGAAAGCTGAAACACACCAGTCCTGGTCTGCAGTTCCTCAAGAGCAGACTGGTGGTGTGGTTGAGCTGACAGGAAAAGGCTGCCCCTTCCTGCAGAAGATAACTGACCTGCTATCCCACCCCAAATCTCAGCCTGAGGTATATTTCAGTGAAGGCAGGTAGCTGTGCTTCTCAAAGCAGAGAAGCAGTTTAAGAGCAGAAAGGTAGAGGGAATCTACAAAAGAACCGTCTTGATACAGATTTATCCCATGGTGTGAGGGAGAGGGCAAAGAACCCAGTGGCACTTCGCTTATCCAGCAATTTCTGTCACCGTGGTGACCAACTTCTTCCCATTCCATAGGGTCTTGAACTGCTCGGGGATGGGGAACTCATTCTGCAAATAAAGAACAGGTTTAAATATGAGCGAAAAAGTAAGTTGGGATTCAGTCTTACACTTTTCTTCCTTTGCTTATTTCCACTAAGCTCTGAGAGCAGGCAAAATGTATTAAGAGAGCCCTGACCGGTTTGGTTCAGTGGATAGAGCTTCGGCCTGTGGACTAAAAGGTCCCAGGTTCAATTCCAGTCAAGGCCGTGTACCTTGGTTGCAGGCACATCCGCAGTAGGAGGTGTGCAGGAGGCAGCTGATCAATGTTTCTCTCTCATCGATATTTCTAACTATCTCTCTCCCTTCCTCTCTGTAAAAAATCAATAAAAAATATTTTTAAAAAATGTAATAAGAGAAATCAAACCCTCCCTTAAAAGGTGATGTCACTGGCACTGCCACCCACATCTTTCACTAACGCCTCCCCCACCACTGACACAATGGAGTAGCACTGCAGTGTAGGAATGAGAACAAAGGCTCCAAAGCCAGGGAGGTAGAGGTTTGAGTCTGTTCCATACACTTCACTGACAGTGATGCTGAACAGATGGTTAAGTCTATGAAGCATAAATGAGAAGATGTATGGCTTCATGGCACCAACTCAACAGAGTGCTGTGCCACGTTCTCTTTCCTTTTTACTACCTGAGCAACTGCCCAACCTAAGGAAGGCAGTTACTACCCTCCTCTGGAGCGCTACCTCATATGACTATGTCACACTTCGCTGTGCTTAAAGTGTGCGTTGCTGAGTGTGACCCACTCAGGGCAGAATGCCCCTCAACTCACTTTGTCTAATGTAAGAAGTCTTCAGTCCCTTCTGATCTTAATACTAAAAAGATCAAGAAACTTACAAAGTCTCCGCCTTCGGTAGGAATGAGGACATTCATCTCAGAAGATTTGGCACTGACGATCTCACAATCCAAGGAATTCTTGCTCAGATAAACGTGGCAGCCATCTGTTTTGTTGATGGAAATGGTTGGCACTTTACCCATTACCTGCAGAGGACACCAAGAACACTAAGTCCCAGCAGAATAACAAATTTACAGGAAAAGCTTCCACTGTTTCACATGATTTAACAACTACATGAAAAGCTTGCAGGCGCACAACAGATACTGGATACTCAGGGAAGGCGGGGATGGGTGCTGGAAAGAGCTCACTCTAAGAGCCAACTCCGCTTCTGCCACATCCAAAGCAGCTCAGCTTACAGACTTTGTAGAATCAGATTCCTACCACAGCAACATCTGTGGGTCGGCTCTGTGTCTCTTTCAATTAATTCCTCAGGGACCAAAGGAAAAAGCCAAAATATCAAGTTACCTGAACTTTGACATCTCTACTATTGATTATCTCCACAATGCCCACTACGTCATCAAACACCAGACCGAGTTTCTTACAGTTATCTAGAAGAAAGGGAGCCGGTCAACAGTATAACTTTAAAGGAAAATAATTTATTTAAGAATCTTAGAAACAGGGTAGATATGGGTCCGCCCTCTCAGGCTCTAAAAGAGAGCTTGCCTAGGAGAACAAGGACTCACCTACTGTAATGGAGTTAATTTTGCCCTTGATGTGCAATGTTGTGTTGACACACTTGTATATGTAAGCCACCTGCTTCAGCTCTGTGTCATCAATCACCAGGTTAGAAACGTTCTCCTGATTTTCCTGTTAAAGAGATACCTCTTTCAGCAATCTCATCGCCAACCACACACCATCCCAAAAACAGACTATCACAAACTTTCCTTCTTGAAGTTTAAGTCAGAACCCTGCATTTATTTGGCTGTGCTCTGTTAAAACCCTGTCCACTCCTTGCTACCCGAGCCCCGGAATCGTTAACTCACCACTCTCCATTTCTTGCCCTCTAGTTCCAGTAGAGCCGGCTCCTTCTTTGTGGCTGGTTTAGGGGATGGGTTAACTCCTGGTTTAGGTGCAGAGAATGGTTTGGGGCCACTTCGTACTGGACCACTCTGGGCCTTCAGGGCAGGATTCTTGTGAGTCTTCATGTCATCAGATACATGTTTTAGGGCTGAAAGAACAAGCTGTCTTGTTTCTGTCCTTCATATCAGGGCTTTGGGCTAAGGCAATAACTAACTTAGACTGATTCTTAACAAAAAATCAAAGCTAAAACTAGAGCCTTTGAGATGTTCTCTCAAAAGCAATTTTAGAGAAGCACCTTGGTAATTTTTCTTCTACCCTAAGGTTAACTTACATAGTTCCACTCAAAAAGATAAAACAGGGCACATGCGTAGGTATGGAGGGACTGAGCCCGCAACCTGGGCATGTGCCTTGACTAGGAATTGAACCAGGATCTCCTGGTTTTATAGGTTGATGCTCAACCACTGAGTCACGCTGGCTGGGCTATTTTAATTTTTTTAATTTTAGGGAAAAGATTCTATAACTACCCTCAGCAGGCCAACCCACTCCTTACTCCTGAACATGGCCAATCTACATAACCAATACTGACTGACTGTTTTAGCTCCACCACTCCTGGCGGTAATAGTTTAAATACTAGATTTTTCGTAAACTCTGTTTGGTTCACTGCAGAAAGAGATTTAATGACTGCATAGTATTTCATCAAGAGGATAAACTACAATGAACAATTTTCCTTACTGTTGAATATTTAGGCTGTCACACCATTTTTAGCTACTACTAGTAATACTATAAAACTGGTTCTTTATTTTTGTTATCTTTATAAGTAGATCTCCAAAATAAGGCTATACAATTTAAACTTCTGCCTGTTATATAAAAGAGTATATACTTTCTCTACACCAACTTTAGGTTCTTATGCAAATTTTCCATGACTGTTATATATCTGCTGAGGAAATTAACCCCCAACACAATGTCGTCCCAAGTAGACATGGAAAAGGCTCTGGGGAAAATTGCAGGCCCCATGCCTTGGCACGACAGGGGACTCAATACATGCCACTTAATAATACATCACTTTCCTCTAAAGTTGGCTTCCTCCAACTACAATCACCTAATTTCAATTTCCATTTAAGCCAACTCTGCTGTCCCTTTGGGCAACTTAATGTAGTATGACACCCCCAATTAATTCTACCACACACAAACCAGCGTTCTGCTTTACACACTGTCCAATCCCTAGTTGGTAAGATTTGGCCCAAGCAACTTACTGTACCAACTCTTCTTGCCAAGTACTCACCATGTGTGATGGCCTCCCCCTGGTTAATCTGCGCGAACAGTGCCGAACGTGAAGCAGAGTCATCTGACCCTGAACTGGTAGGCATTGGTGGGGGAGGTGGGCCTGGTGGTGGGGGAGGAGGACCTGATACAGCAGAGGGTCCAGATGGCAATCCACACAGTTCTTTTGCCACAGGCCCCTGGAACAATAAACGCAAACAACAGTCATACTCTCTTCCCCTCTGTACCATTTCCAACTAGATCCTACATGTGTGCAGGATACACAGGCTACACCCCTGATACAGGGATTTATACTAGTCAACCTATCCAATAAAGCTTTATTATTCCTTCTCACTCTAAGACCCAACTCAGCTCTTTTCAACCTTCACATTTTTTCTTTGTTCTCTAATCCAACTCTAAACCCATACTTGTAAAAATCTATTTAAGTGTGTCACCACTATCTCAGATTCAACAAGTCCAAGACTGAGTTCTTCATCTCCTGCCCACTCCTCTATTTGTCTAATCACCACTTCATCTCTATCTCAGTGAAAGACATCAGCTCCCAAGCTTGACTGTTCAATCTTCCTTGAGTCTTTCAACCCCTTAATCTCATTAAATTTTCCTTGTATTCTGATTACATTTCCTACAAATTCTTTTGTAGCAGCCCCTAGCACTATGAACACTTTCAAAGTTTTCGAATGTGTCCTTATCCCTAACCTGGAAACTGAGGCCCTCTTAAGGGCAAATCTGATCATTATCACTTTCTTGCTCAAATACCGATTATAATTATCACCTATTATGAAGTCTAAAAGTCTCAATCTACTTTCCTTCCGTGCCTTTTCCTAAAAGTCTCTTTCCTTATTGAAGTCAGAGATGACCAATTTTTCTGTATTTACTTTAAGCTTTGCCACTTGCTAGTTTCCCCATTTCCCCTACTTCTCACTGCCTTATACTTGCAAAAAGTCTCAGACCAGAATATACCCCTTCAGTACAATCTCTCCCAGTGAGAATCATTCCTTCCTCATACTCAGTAGCGCAAGCATGTCAAACTCATAGCCAGCGAGCCACATGCCTTGTTTATTTAAACCTGCCAGCCGCAAGTTTGACATGCTTGCTGTAGTGTATCTTTATTATAGCATTAATTTTGATGATTTATATTGGGGTTTTGTATCTATATTTTTAAGCCTCAAGAGTGCTGAAATAATATAACTCATTAATCTGTCTCCCCTCCATCCCACTGTTCCCCACTCATGTTTACTGGAATTGAACAGAAATGAATATTCTGACTCTTGCTTTTTTTAGTCCTTCTTTTTTCCCTTTCTTTTTCCTTTTTCTTTCTACCTTCCACTGAAAGACGAATAATATTGCTCTGGGACCTTGGTAATGCCAAAGTCTAAGAAACCTGTGGACCCTTCCAGGGTGAGTTAAAAGGATTCACTGACCGTTTTGCTCCAGGCCAATCCGGTGGTATGGAACTCTTTAATGTAAGCTTGCAGCTCTGTCCATATACTCAAGTAAGTTTTAACCCACTCCACATGCTTCTTATCCCTGGAAAAATTAAAGCACTCATCACAGGCAGTCAGGATACATTACAACAGTGATTCCAGAATCCCTCTCTGTGAGCTCACATCCTCCTACCTGGTGTTCCTTCGGCTATGCTCAATTGTAGCTTTTCTATCATCACTGAGCTTTTCTTCTTTTTTTAAAAATCTACTCCCTAATCGGACCAAAGTCCATTAGGATAGGCACTGCAGATTATATCTTTCTCTTATAGCAGTATTACTCAAACTTTTTTTAAAAAAGTAGTAAAACTGTTGCCAGGTTAGTGTGGCTCAATGGTTGAGTGCAGGCCCATGAACAGTTTGATTCCAGGTCAGGGCATATGCTGGGGTTGTGGACTTCATCCCCAGTTGGAGTATGCAGGAGGTAGCCGATATATGTTGAGGTTTCTTTCTCATCAATGTTCCTATTTCTCTCTCCCTTCCTCTCTCTAAAATCGATTAAAAAATAGATATATATAGCCCGGCTGGCCGGCATGGCTCAATGGCTGAGCATCAATCTATAAACCAGAAGATCACAGTTCAATTCCTGGTCAGGGCACACGCTTGGGGTTGTAGGCTCAATCCCCAGTGGGAGGTTTTGGGGAGGCCGCCAGTCAATGATTCTCTCTCATCATTGATGTTTCTATCTCTCTTTCTTGCTCTGAAATCAATCAAAAAATAAAAATATTTTTTATAAATTAAAAGTAGCAAAACTTTTTTTCACAGTAGACCTTAGGCAGAACATAATACATAAAAACTGATGAAAGTAGTCATTCTGTGCAGGAAGCCATAGTAGAGATCTTTCACTGTGAAAGCCATCACTGTGAAACTTTTAGGCTCCAAGAAACTCAACTACTGTATCACCTAGTTCCTTATGTCAAAACTAGAGGCCCAGTGTATGAAATTCGTGCACTTGGGGTGGGTCCCTTAGCCGGGATTGCAAGAGGGTGCAGGCAAGGCTGAGGGACCCTACCAGTGCACGATCAGGGCTGGGGAGGGACGCAGGAGGTGGTTAGCCAGGGAGGGCTGCAGGAGAACTCCAGGGTGGATCCGGCCCATCTTGCTCAGCCCCGATTGGCTGGACTCCAGCAGCAAGCTAACCTACCAGTCAGAGCGTCTTCCCCCTGGTGGTCAGTGCATGTCATAGCGAGCAGTTGAGTGGCTTCAGCATATCATTAGCATATAATGCTTTGATTGGTTGAATGGTTGATCAGACAACCGGACACTTAGCATATTAGGCTTTTATTATATAGGATTTCACCCCTCCAAAAAAACCCAAAAAACTTCCTTTCAGGAGGAAATTGCATTCAAGTATGGTTCACATCTCATCTCTTCTTATATATGAGCTAGAAGACTTTATGGTTATTTAGCATAAGACCTAATTTTTTCAATTGTAAAGTGAGGGGGTATAATAAAAACATGTGATGCTTAATTCCAGGTTGCTAGAAAGATCAAGGAGGTGCCTGAGGTTCTGGGACATACTTCACACACATGAAGGCTTGCTCCTTCACAAAGTAGTTACTCAACAAATGTTGGTTGCTTGATGATGAACAGAAGAAAGGAAGGGTTTAGGTAGCTATGCAGCTAAGTAATAGTTATCTGCAGTCACTCATACAATGACTCCCCTTAATACCTGCACTGGCCAGGTAGCCTTCCTCTCACTTTACCTGACACATCAACAGTCAGGATAATTTCCTAGAAAATCTTACTAAAACTTTTGCCAATGGGCTCTTTGGAAATCCTCAACAAAGGAAAAAAATCTTATCTACACAGGCAAATTAAAAGGCATTAGTCCAGCCTTGGCCGGGTGGTTAATTGAGTTGGAGCGTTGTCCTGTACACCATAAGGCTGTGGGTTCAATTCCCGATTAGGGCATGTATGAGGGGTAATAGATCGATGTGTTTTTTTTCTCTCTCCCTCCCTCTCTCTCTAAAAATCAATAAACATATCTTCAGCCCTACCCGGTTTGACTCAATGGCCTGAGGAGCATCAGCCTGCGGACTGAAGCATCCCGGGTTCGATTCCAGTGACAGGCACATGCTTGGGTGCAGGCTTGATCCCCAGTAGGGCGCATGCAGGAGACAGCTGACCAATGATTATCTCATTACTGATGTTTCTATCTCCCCCTCTCTGAAGTCAATAAAAAATATATTTTTTTTAAAAAGGGCAAGTTTAGAGCTTTAAAATAAATAAAGATATCGACAGATTAGGATAAAAAAAAGGCATTACTCCATTCATCTTCAGCAAAACCTCCTAAACCTGGAAGGGTACGCATTAGAAAACTTGGGGCCTTTACAAACCCTGAAGAAGCAAAAGCGGAAGGAGAAACACTTCCTGCTTATAAATGCACCTTCTATGAGCCATTATCTACTAAACTTTCTAGAAAGCAGCCCTGAGACAGGAGAACTAACATAGCAGCCAAGGGCAGCCCTTAACCCCAAAGCATTACTCCAACATGTATCCAACTGGGTTTGTCCTTTACCCCTTGAGGAATGGCTGGACTTACACATCTTTGTATTCCTTGAGGACTCGGTTTGTATAAAACATGGCAGCATCATTCATTTCTTTCACATAAGGACCAGGTTTGGGTGCCTAAGAAAGAGAAGCTGTCGGTGACTCAGAGCCTCTCCAGCCCTATCTCCTTACCTTTTTCATCCTATCCCTTCCCTCCCATGGAAGCTGAGCTGCTCACCACAGCTACCCAACCCAGGGCCTGGATACTTTCGCTGACAGCTGACAGATGATTGAACAATTTGCTGCCTCGGTTCTTCTCCCGAAAGGTTATTGCTTCTTGGATCTGCTCTGAGATCGGAGCCAACAAATCAGAAAGCTTATTCTAGGAAAAGATGCAGAAAAAGATTCATGTTAGAGACTTTCTATAAAAGCTTTGCCAGCTCTATCCTGAAGGCAAGAATTCTTTATGGACTACAATGAGCATCCAAATAAACTTTGTATTCATTCTGCACAGATTCATATGGCTATAATAGTGCTCCTCGTTTCTCTCTCCTCAGAGTTCCAACTTCTCAGGCTGAATTTTCATGATTAGGACTCACACTCTGGCTATATCACAAAATTCTATCATTTCAGCCTTTTTTTTCTTCCACTAATAGGAGATACTGCTTCACTTCTGGGCTTTTACTCATAATGGTCTCTTCTTTTTCCATCTATCCAAATGCTCCTCATGCTTCATGAGGAACTGCCCTCCAACTCCAGCCACAATGGCCTCCTACAGCACTTACTGTCAGCATAACCAATTCTGGCACTATATCACACACCAGCCAAACTATTAATGACCCCATGCTATATCCCCCATCCCCGCCGACTCATTAATTTTTCAAAGACAAAGGCTTTGTTTTAACCCTCTTTGTACTCTTTATAGCCTTTAACACATTCCTAGCCATACAGCAGCTGCTAAGTAGAGATCTGTTGAATCAAATGTAATTAGGGGGTTTGTCATTTGAGCAGGCAGCTTAGCAAAAAAGATGACTTGTGTTTCTGTGTTTTTATCCTTTCTCTAAAGCTCAGTTTTCTGAACATCTTAATTCTCAGTTCTTAGCAGTCTAGAGCAGAAGTCAACAAACTTTCTGTAAACAGCCAGACAGCAAACATTCTACAGTTTCTCAATTCTGCCATTGTAGTGCATAAAGCAGTAATAGAATGAACATGGCTATGTTCCAAAAAAAAAAAAATTCATTTACAAAACAGGTGGCAGGCCAGATTTGGCCTGTGGGCTGTTGTCTGCCAGTCCCTAGTCTACAGCAGGGAACTATAATAGTTTCTCAACTATCTGATTTGTTTTAGAGAAAAGGTTTAAACAAAATGCTTTAACCATTCAAGACAGATTAAAGTCTAATATATTTAACATTATCTTACACTATTTTTTACATTATTTAGGCATGCCAAAGGTCCAAAGATTTTAATATAACATTAGCAGGAGTTTTATTGCCCAGTAAAGCCAAATCCAAAAAGAAGAAACAAAATTAAAATCTTTGGCTCCAACAAAAATCTCAGCTTTCTCTAATTCGTTTTTATACCTTGGCAGCATCCAATTTTGAGGTAGAAGTGGCGTTAAAGGGGAGAAGCAGTACTTTAGAAGTTTTAGGATCTGCGCAGCATTACTACAGTCCACCTTACGGTGAAGCAAGAGAACCATTTCCTGTGACCCAAAGGGCTTAGGGGACAATACAATGAATTTAGCCTTAACCAAAAGGCTAACAAAGGCTGTTTATTAAGAGAGTAGCACCACTGTTTCTATGGAGCACGCCCACACCTTTCCCCCAGGTGCATTTTCCTTGCCCTTTATCTTTCTCCTAAGCTCCAAGGGCCCTTCTTTTGCCTCTGTTTCTTGTTCCCTGAGCCCATTTCTCCTACAGCTCACTTCTCCTACATCTGTAACTTTTAAAATAACCTTCCTCTTAAACAAAAAAAAAAAGAAAAAAAAAAGGGAAGCAGCAAAGTCCCAGGGGTAACTACAATCCTAAGTACAATGACAGAAGAAAAGCTAATACAACTCAATAAATACTCCATGGCACAGTCCCAGAACTGACACCGTAAGTCTGACACTGCTTCTGGATATTGCTGTGATCATACATGAGCCTGGCAGGTTTATTTTAGCATGCTGTGATAGCTCAGCAGAAACCTCTCAACTTCTGAACATCAAACCAAAATAAAACCAACGAGTAGTGAACTTACACCTCCTGGCTGCTGGCACTGAGAAGCTGTAACCAGGAGAGCCCGCTCCAGCTTCAGACCTGTATGGACCATCTCTGCCTGCCAGAAAGAAGAAACAGCTATCAGTGACATATTACAACTGGAGAGGTCCTGATAAGAATAACCTGAAACCTCCACTTCCGTGTACTTTGGTAGCAACCTAGGCACTTCACGTTGCTTTCCTTGGGTATTCCAGATTCCAGGGACTGATGGCAGCATTACATGATCCTCTTGAACTAATCAGGGACACATATCCAGGAAAGGAAGACGAGGGCTAGCCTTGCATGAAATCAATTAAGTTAGCAACCGCACATGCAGTGTGATATGAAGTTCACTGAAAAATCCCTTCTGGCCTCTCACAAAAAAACAACAACAACAACAAAAAAACACAGACCCTATTTTCTTAAAAAAGAAAAAAAAGAGGTAGAAATATAGGCAAAGGCCTAAATTTGTCTAAAATTCTCAAGGTATTTATTTCTTTAGGTTAAAGCTATTTCTTAAACGTTAGGTCATGATCCATTCAGAGGTAATTAATCAAAATCAACTTAGTGAGCCATAACCAGCACTTTATTAAATGAAATAGAACAAAATAAAACAAAACAGTAAATACAGTATGTCAGTTTGAAATTATTTCCCCCCCAACAACAAGTAAATGAAAGTGCAGTATAAGTAGTTATAAGGGCTATTTTGTGAACATATCTGTTACAAATATGTATTTTCTTATTGAGGGTCATGGTCAAAAAAAGTTTTTAAGAAACATGGGCTACAAGCACTATTAAATATAAAATTAAAATAAGATAATATATTTCTTCGGGATTTGCATTTTAAATATAAAAGTGATACATGTTTAAAAATGTTTTTGTATGTTACAGACTATTTAAAGTAAAAATGCAAGCTTCTAACTCTCCTATTTAAGGCCCAGTCCCATTCTCTAGAGCTAACACCACTGCCAGCAGATGGTTTACAACAGGCTCAAAATCAATCTTCCAATGATCAAGCAATCAGTCCTACAGAAGGGTCAGGAAGATCCTAAACACGATTATTGCTTACAATGAATCACTCAAAAGAGTAGAAAGAAGATTTTTGGATCCCAAAGAGAGAGACCAAATATATGTATACAAGTTGTCAGGTGGTGGTGACAAGTAGGTGGCAGCACACGAAGGGAAGTGGGTGGAGAGGTAATAGCAAATGAAGGGAGGTGGGTGGACAGGCAGGCACCTGTTACTGCCTACTTCATATTCCTGCCGTGGGATAAGTGTGAAAATAACTCATATTAGCATAACCAGTAACATCAAGCATAGTTTTATAAATGCTAAGTCATGATAATGACCTTTTTTTAATAAGCCACCATAGGCTTGGTTATATAACGTTGGGATGAGACTGCTAGCAGTTTTCACCACAAAGATGAACAGAGCCATATTTGATGCACCAAGCAAGTTATCTGTATAAAAGAAACCCACATAGAATATGTGATAAAAGCAGAAAAATTTGAGGATGGTTCCAGTGTATGGACTGAACTCCAGGCATGAGTGAGCTAGAAAGGAGCCGTGAGCCTCGCAAAGGGCTCTTAAACCAAGGATGAGTAGAATCTGAAGAAAGCTCTCAGGCTTTCAAAGGGAGAAAAGGGCAAAACATCCTTACATGTTTCTGCACATCTCCTCCAATCTCCTTACTGATCTTCAAGTATTCTGCCACAGGACCAGCAAGCAGTGAGTCAAATGCTTGCACGTAGGGAACTGCTCCTGCTGACGACAGACACCAATAATCAGTCAAGCATCAGAAAAATGACTTGTTAAAAGTGGAGAGGCAAGGCTATATAAAGGACATGAGTCAGGAAACCTAGGTTCTAGTTCAAGACCTACCAACAAAAACTGGTTGTGTTACCTTGACTAGGTCCTTTTTCCCCTCTGAGCTTATTTTTACGTAAATATGAAACTTTTAAAAATGATCCCCCAAGGTTCCTTTTGGCTCTAACACTCTATGACTCAATTGGTGCATATACAAAACCGCCAATTTGGCAATCATTTTGGGAGAGGAAATTTTAATATCACCTGTCATTTGTCTTACACTGGAGTCATTTTGCTAAAGAACAGGAAACAGCACACAAGCAGGAAGTCTTGTGTTAAAATAACTTAACCACAGGCCTCCCTGTGTAAGTCACTTCCTCCCTTATCTGTTCACAGCAATACAAATTACAGGCAACGAACTTTCTAGATTAAGCATTTTGGGAAGTTGGTCCCAAAGGAGAGAATACACTGAGAAAATAAATTTCAGACCAAGACACAGAGTTTTCGCTCAAAATATTCCACCGGGCTGAATATTGCTTACCTTTTGGAGCACTGTCTCCGTACCCACAGTGCATGTCAGAGGCATGGGATACTGCCTCTAGGCGGCCCACAGCTCTCTCCAATCTTTCTACCAGATTTTGCATGTCAGCCATAATCCACCACCTGCTGAAACAGATATAAAGTCATTTATTGTTTTAATATTACATAGTACCTACCTAAGGAGAAGACATAATATTTAGGGATGAAGAGGATGCCAATTCTGAGGAACAGAGTCATTTAATAATAAAATAAGATGGAAAAGAAGTCTAGAATATTTGCAAGGTCATAAAGACCTCATTAAGTAAGAGAACTACCCAGGAACAGGTGTTCACTGAAAGCAAATGTTTACTCACTCAAATACTTACTGAATATGGTATCACAAAATTTTAAATTTAGAATTTATAAAGTATAGTCACATATCTTGGTTAGTGCTTTCCAACAACTATTCAGGGATGGAAGGAAAATTATTACACTATTAAAGATAGGAAACTTAATTTCAGTGAAGTTAAATGGCTTGCCTATAGCCAGTACTCAAATTGAAATCTGGCTCTAAGTTCAGTGGTTTTCCCTACAACATCTTGCTATCTGCATATGACTGTCCAAAACCAAGATGAAGAGGATAGTTATCATGCCCTCAATAACAAAATCTAATACAGGAGACTTGACATGTACACTAACAACTATAAAACAAATAGAAAAAATTTTAAGGGGATCTAAGAATTTTGCAGATAGAATAGCACAGGATTTTCAGAGGGGACAAGCTGCCATTTGACCCAGGCTTCAAATGAGAATGGATGGGATCTGGAAACACAATAGGGAAGAATAGACACATTCAGAAGAGCTTCTTACAGATCTTCCACAAGTACTAGGATTTTCACAGATACTAATTTATCTGAACTAGTCTTATTCAGTGTCTAATATCTTAAAAGAAAGTAGGTCCACCAGAGAAAGGATGTTCTCTGACATGTTCCCTATTATGTTCTACCATCTAGACCACTACCTGAGAGATAGAAGGTGTCCAATTAATATTTATGAAGTTAATGAACTGGAAGTATAGCATTCTAAAACTCCAAAGGAACAAGTGTTCTGAAAGCTGCCCATACTTTATATACAAACAAGTGATAAATGTTATCAATACATATAAAATGCTTGAGACCATAAGTGATCTCATAAAAATGTGAAATTTCCTTTTTTTAAATATATTTTTATTGATTTCAGAGAGGAAGGGAAAGGGAGAGAGAGATAGAAACATCAATGATGAGAGAGAATCACTGATCGGCTGCCCTCTATACTCCCCACACTGGGGATGAGCCAGCAACCCAGGCATGTGCCCTAACCGGGAATTGAACCATGACCTCCTGGTTCATAGGTCGATGCTCAATCACTGAACCATGCCGGCTGGACAAAATCTGTGAAATTTCAATTAAAGCCTTGATTTGGAGGGATTCCATTTCAAAGAATTAATTAGTTCAGGTAACTGAGGCTGAATGAACTCAACTCCCTTGAAGCTGCCTAAAATGACCATAACAACTACAATTCCCCCAAAGATGACATGCCAGAATTTCTCAATTTAACATATTATCCTCTCTGTGGAAGAGATAAGCAGCACACAAGATAAAGTATCCCTGTCCATTCTTTCCTCTGTATGGGCTCTAGTCTCTCTGGGCCCAATGACTTCCAGAGAATGTTGTTTAAAAGAAATTCAAAGAAAATAATAAGAATGCAAACCTGATAAACCTTTCCATTCCCTGACATGGAGATGCAGCAGAAGTCTCCAACTCTGTTCCACTCACAAATGAAGAAACTAGAAGCAGCCAATATATTCTCCCTTAGGTTATGCTACCATCACTTGAGTTCCTGAATTGCTGCCAATTCTGCATACTCTCCAGGGATAAATGTATTATTTACCACACTCAATAAATCCCAGGGGGAAAGGCAGCAAATACAATAAACTCCCAAGCATTAATAGATACCACCTGTTCTAAAACATGCTCCCTCCATGTTCCCACAATAGATGCCACAGGTTGAAACTAGTGTTAACACAGAAACACAATACAAGTGTCTCTAAAGACTGCCAGGGTTGGTGAAGACTCACCAATCTTAAAAGCTTAATACAGTCCTAACCGGTTTGGCTCAGTGGATAGAGCGTCGGCCTGTGGACTGAAGGGTCCCAGCTTTGATTCCGGTCAAAGGCATGTACCTTGGTTGCGGGCACATCCCCAGTAGGGGGTGTGCAGGAGGCAGCTGATCGATGTTTCTCTCTTATCAATGTTTCAAACTCTCTATCCCTCTCCCTTCCTCTCTGTAAAAAAAAAAAAAAAATCAATAATAATAAAAAAATATATATGTATGTGTGTGTGTGTGTGTGTGTATAATTTTTTTTTAAAGCTTAATACAGCTTCATGGGATTTTGGCTCCTTTCTCTCCACTTGTAACCTTTAATTGCTAAACAAGCTAGTTCTGCTAAGTTAAGCAGAATGAAAGGAAGGGCAAAACAGCGATCATTTATAGCTAATCTCATCCTACCACTAACCAAATATAGAACACCACCTAGTTTTTTGTTTTTGGTGAGGGCAGGATGAAATGCGAGATGATATGGGAAAGAATGTCCAGAACTGAAGGGACCAAAAAGATACGTCTTGTCTCATAGTCTATGCATATATTTACATTCTTTAGGTCATTGCATCCACTCCCAAACCTTCCACTATCATTATCCAGCCTGCTTGCTGAGTGATATGGCCACAACCACCTATGGACTAATAACTCCCAGAGCAGCATATCCAGTGCAGGACATTCTTCTGGGATTTGGAATTTTAAATCCAGCTTCCTCCTAGACATCTCTACCTAGATGTCTCAAAGGCATCTCAAGATGAAATGTCCAAAACAGAAATGACCAACTTCCCATCTCCCACCCCCACTGTCTCAGTAATCCAGCACTACCATCAGTCACCTGACTGACCAAACTAGTAACCTGGGAACTGTTAGGCAGTCAAGTATAGAGGGCTGAGAGCATTGTCTTTAGAGAAGTCAGACAGATAGGGTTTTGAATAACAGCACTCATTGGCTCTCTAACTATGAGTGTTATCAAACTTTCTGAGCCTCAGCTTCCTTATCTGTGTAATGGAGACCACAGTATGAAATCCAAAGGGCTGCAGTGAGAATCAAGAGGAAAGACATGGCCCTATCTGGTTTGGCTCAGTGGATAGAGCGTTGGCCTGTGGACTGAAGGGTCCTGACTTAGATTCAGTTCAAGGGCATGTACCTCAGGTGCAGGCTCAATCCCTGGCCCTGCTCTGGACCATGTGGGAGACAACCCACATGGGGGCTGTTTCATCTCTCTCCCCCTCCCTTTCATTCTTTCTAAAAATTAATGGGAAGCCCTGGTTGGCTTGCGGACTGAAGGGTCCCAGGTTCGATTCTGGTCAGGGGCGTGTGCCTTGGTTGTGGGCGCATCCCCAGTGGGGGGTGTGCAGGAGGCAGCTGATCGATATTTCTCTCTCATCAATGTTTCTAATTCTCTATCCCTCTCCCTTCCTCTCTGTAAAAAAACAATAAAATATTTTTTAAGAAAAAAAAAGAAACTAACAAAAAATAAAAAAGCTTGCCAGATATCAAACAACCAATAGGCAGAGAACCTAGACACTGGCACAAATTTTCTAAATCTCCCCCCCCCGCAACATGGCTTTTTTTTAAAGTATTTTTTTTTAATGATTTCAGAAAAGGGAAGAAAGAGAAAGAAACATCAATGATGAGAGAGAATCACTGATCAGCTGCCTCCTATACACTCCCTACTGGAAATTGAGCTTGCAACCCTGACATGTGCCCTGACCGAGAATAGAACCCTGAGCTCTTGGTTCATGGGTCAACGCTCAACAACTGAGCCACACTGGCCCAGCCCACCTGGCATTTAAGCAGTTATGTGACTCTATGGTTCATTAGAGCATCCAGCCCCCATTGTTCGCTAAGCACAGTACTGTGAATTCAAGGTCTCTTTATGGTATCTTTAGTTATTAGCAGCTTTCAATTTTCTCCATGGAGGCCAATATTTTTCACATTCAGGCTAGATGACACAGGTCTGGAAGGCAAGTGCTTAAAATAAGGGTTTTCCCCCAAAATACAGAATTGCCAGAGCAGAAAACTGTCTCATCTTGTTCCTTGCCATTTCTTTCTTTCTTCTTTTTTTAAAACATGTTTTTATTGGTTTCAGAGAGGAAGGGAGGGAGGGATAGAAACATCAATGAGAGGAAATCATTGATCGGCTGCCTCCTGGATATGCCCTATTAGGCACATGCTCGCAACCAGGGCATGTGCTCTGACTAGGAATTGAACCGTGACCTCCTGGTTCACAGGTTGATACTCAACCACTGAGCCATGCCAGCCAGGCATTCTTTACCATTTTTTGATTGACAATAACCAAGAGCTACATATAAGCTTCATAAATGAATATATAGGTTCTCAACTATTTATCATAATAGCTTTAGAAAAAGAGGCAAATCTAATTACACAAATCTAAAAAAAACTAGGATTCAGGAAACCAAAGTCTGAGTCTCAACTCTGCAGTATTAACTGTATTACTTTAGAATAATCATTTAACGGATCCTCGCCTAGCACACAGATTTAAGAACTGAAGGAGTACATTTTATAGATGACTAGTGACTTTGAGAGCCTTAAAATGCAGTTAAAATGTTATCACTACAGCCCTAACCAGTATGGCTCAGTGGATAGAGCGTCAGCCTATGGACTGAAGGGTCCCAGGTTCGATTCCGGTTAAGGGCATGTACCTTGGTTGTGGGCACATCCCCAGTGGGGAGTGTGCAGGAGGCAGCTGATCGATGTTTCTCTCTCATCGATGTTTCTAACTCTCTATTCCTCTACCTTCCTCTCTGTAAAAAATCAATAAAATATGTTTAAAAAATGTTATCACTGCATATTGTGTGCTAGAATATAGGCCTCCCAGGAGGATATTTATCCATTCTCTTCCCCCAACCCCAGCCCCATTAATTTGCACATCTAGAACAACCTGGCACACAGAAGATGCTCATAAATGAAAGTACTTGCACTGTGGCAGCTACTGCAGAAATAGAAGACGCAGTTTCTGCCCTCCAGAAGTGTTCACTCTTATTCAGAAGGACAACATAGATGAAATGGCAACATAATAAATCCTGAAAACTTGTCATTGATGTTTCTATCTCTCTCCCTCTCCCTTCCTCCCTGCAATCAATATACACATACACACTTATATAAAGACTATATTTTTAAAAGTTGTTAGATATCTAACTTCACTTGGATCAGGGTTAAGTTAAAGTGTCAACCTTTATACTAAAGCTTTTTCTTTGCAGAATGTTGTAGGTTCTGAATTATCCATATATATAAAAGGCTAAGTGACCAGCTGACCGGCTACTGGCCGACTAGCAGGTAGGTATGACATGTACTGACCACCAGGGGGCAGACGCTGCTGGGCAACAGCAACTTTGCAGAGTGCCCTCTTACACTCCAGGACCCTTCCGGGGATGTCGGAGAGCTGATTTGGGCCTGATCCCTGCCAGCTAGGCCAAGGGACCACTCCTGCCAAAGGGAGTCTGTTCACTCCGCAGACGCTGGGGAGGCACCATGGGAGGTTGGCTCTAGGGCATGTCTGGCCCCTCTCACCCAGTCCCGCCCCACCAGCCACGTTCTAATTAATTTCCTTTCAATGTGCACGAATCCGTGCACTAGGCCTCTAATCCTATATAATAAAAGGCTAATATGCAAACTGACTGAACAGCGGAACAACCGGTTGCTATGATGCACACTGACCACCAGGGGACAGGTGCTCAATGCAGGAGCTTCCCCTTGATGGTCAGTGTGCTCCCACAGGGGGAGCGCTGCTCAGCCAGAAGCCTGGCTCTCCCATCTCTAAGGAGAGCAGCGCTAAGGATGTCTGACTGCCGGAGTGGGCCTAAGCTGTGAGTTGGACATCCCCCGAGGGCTTCCTGGCTGTGAAAGGGTGCAGGATGGACTGAGGGACCCTCCAACCCCTGTACCCAAGTGCATGAATCTCGTGCACTGGGCCTCTAGTCTATATATATAAAAGTCTAAGCAACCCTTACGACTAGGTGGTAGCTATGATGCGCACTGGCCACCAGGGAGCAGACGCTCAACACAGAAGCTGCCCCCTGGTGGTCACTGCGCTCCCACAGCCAACCTCCATGGTCCCTCCCCCTGGCTGGCTGGCCAACTTCCCAAGATCTCTCGTCCTGGCTGGCCAACCTCTCACGGTCCAACCAACCTCCTGCAGTTCCTCCCTCTGGTTGGCTGGCCCCAAATGGCCTGATCGCTGGCCAGGCTGAGGGACCCCAGTTGGGCATGAATTCGTGCACTGGGCCTCTAATATAGTATAAATAACTCTGAGGTCTGAGAGCTCAGAAGAAATCAACGAGGACTGAAGTAATCTGGTTGGAGGGAAGTGGGGCATCTTGATAGAAAAGGTAAAAGGAAAAAAGGAAAGACATTCCAGAGCAATCAGAAGCAAAGAAGAGAGAACAAGGCAATGCATAAAAAGTACAAGTAAGACCACATACATCATGCAATGTGAAGTATCATGGGAAATAAGGTACTGAAAGCCAGGCAGTATTTGAATTTGATGTTGTGATAATTGTGAAGCCATTCAGGGATTCTGAGTGAATAATACAATGAAAGTTAAATTTTACAAATACTATCTGAGAAAAAACACACAAAAAACAAATACTGTCTGAGAAACAGAATGAGATTTGGGGTGAAAAAGGAAGAAGATACTAGGGTTTAAGTTAGGTTGAAAGCTGTTGTTCATCTATAAAATAAGAAGTCTACTACAAAAAATATATTTTATATTTCAAAGTTGAAAATTCATAACATCTAGTGTCTAACCAGATACAGAAAATAAAGGAAAAGAATAGATTAACTTACAAATAATCGGTTTTAGGCAACTAACTGACCAGCACCTGAATTAAGTGTTGTGGAAATATAGAAGAACGGTAAAGTAGTTTTTCTGCCCTAAGGGAGTTGCAGGAGAAACCAAGCTACCTTCCCCTGAGTCACTGGCTCTCAGTGATTAGGAGGGAGTGCAAGAACTTTCTTGTAAAAACACCATCTGATGCCAGAACAGTCCTTTCAACATTCCCAGCAATTAGTCAGGTAGCCTCTGTTCAGTTACCTTCAGTGTGGAGAACCCAAGACTTGGAAGCAGCCCATTCCATTCAGATAGTTCCAACTATTTAAAAGTTCTTCCTTATATGGAGGCAAAATTGGCTTCCCTGCAACTTCCACCCACTGATCCTGGTTCGCCATTGAAGGTCACACAAAACAAGTGTGCATTAAACATAGAACAAGTAACAACTGTGCAGTGCTGACTACTGAATACAGTAGCACTAAGAAAAAGGAGCCCAAGATGACTCCAGAGTTGCAAATCCAGTGGCCTAAGAGAATGATGACACTATAGACAGAAACATGTTCTACAATGTTCTAGTTAGGGCAAAAGAAATTGGTCATTTTTGGATATGCAGTGTGTAAAGAAATGAAGCATAAAATAGAAATGGCCAGTTAAGTAGTTAGAAATTAAGCTTGGGGAAGATCAAGACTGGAGATCAATATCTGTAAACCATCAGCAAAGAAATGACATGAAGTCACGAGAATGGATAGGCTCTTGAAGGGATATCATGCAGAGCAAAAAGAAACTAGAACATTGGTTCTCCAGCAATTTCTTTTGTGATCTGAAACGAAGTAAAATCAGAAATGGCTTTTGTGATACCTGTCAAAGCTGCTTCATACTCATCATTCTAACAATTGAAGCAACCCAATTCTTCCTGCCTACTCAAGGAAGTTATGCAAAAGTAAATGGAACCAGGTTACTCCTGCAATTCTTGTCTCATCTCATCAGACAATTAAACCAGTGGTTTGAATTTCTACTTGAGTAGGAAGTTGCTACCTTAATATATTTTGTCTGGTAGTTGTTCTCTTAAGTTAAAATGAAACTGAAAAGAAACTATACCTTTCAGCCTGTATACTATCGTAGTGCAACTGATCTACTTCAAAAGGCTTCTCTTGGCCTTGACTTTGTAATTCTTTTCCTGAGACATTATCCTAAGAAAATAATCCTAATGTGGGAAAAATGATAGGTGAGAAGATGCTCACTACAACGTTAGCTTAGACTTCTGGTTATAACAGAATAGCTAAATGCACTGTGAAAAAAGACTTTTAAGAAAACAAAATTTAAAGTATTTGTCACGTTGGAGTGATGGGGTTTTGGACAATTTGCCCCTCCATTTTCCTAACTTTCTTTAACCCCCTCCATTTTCCAAACTTTCTTTAACAAAGTTATGTAATTTCTTTATAATGAAAATAAAGCCAAACAGCTCCACTTGGAATATCTCTTTAGCTACCAGTGAGCTATAAGGCATCACTTAGTTCTACTAACAATATAGAAATTCTCATCACTAGCCTCTAACATTTCAGAAAGCAAAACCTAGACATGCTAATGACAGATACTTACAAGTTGACTGTTTTAACCCAGAAACCAAAGAACAGACACCACTTTGCCCCAGTAAAGATGCCATCTAAATCTAACCCAAATCAGGAGCCACTGTTCTTCCCTAAGCATTTGGTTTCACTGATGAAACCAATGACATTTAGTGCCTGAATCATTGCCACCCGAGGCTTAGATTAAGCGAATGAAAGGCCTATCTTCCAGGGAGGGAAAGAATCCAATTCAATATCAGCACTTGTCTCCTGTTCCCTCCTTAACACGGTCCTCTATCTGAAACTCCAGGAGTAAAGCTAGTAATAATGCACAAGCTGGAGTCAAGACTTGGGAACTAGCTGTTTCAAAGGTCTGGAGCAAACATAACTTTATGTGGCAATGGGTTCCTCTCTTTCTTACATTCCAGGAATCTGATGAAGACTAACTGCATAAGAACATTTAGCAGACATCTCTGAAATTGTATAAGGAAAAACTGCTTTGGCTGATTTCAGCTGGGCAGTTGCTTTAAACAGAACAGCATTTCCCATTCTCATGCATAAAGATCGATTCAAGGATGCCATTTGTCCCTACCCATGATTTAGCTACAATTAGATGTATGAAAAGATCTGTGACTATAAGTCTATAATTAACTTAAATATAGGAATTTTTATGACCTCTGGAGGAGAAAAAGAAAACAAAACAAAAATGCAAGCTCATTCCTTCCATGAAACATTTCAACTATAACTATTTTCCAGTCAGACGGAAAAGTTTGACATGACAGGTTTGGTAATACAAGGCAAACAAGATTGCACTATGCATGAGGAATATTCTTAGAGCCACGTTTCTTTTTATGGTGTTTACATGAACAATATATCAAGAAGAAACCGCTTCATGGTGAATGCTGTAACTGCATTAAAGATGATACACTATAACAATTTAATCAATTAAATAAACATTGAATACAACATCATAAACTACATGCAATTTAAAACAAATAATTCCTACCCACTAAACCCAGCTGCCTAAATGCAGGCAACATAAACAAAAAAGGAATTTATATATCCCCAATATAGGGGACATACAAGGTGGGGCAAAAGTAAGTTTATAGTTGTTCAGATGAAAAGTAATACAATAATTAAAAAATAATACAGGAAATAATGTATTTCTCATTCTCACAAATGTAAACCTACTTTTGATCCACCCTCTATAAATCTCCTGACTTGCACTGTCAACTAACACAAAGCTTTCTTCTAGTGAGTGCCTAAATCAGTAGCATTTCTCTATTAAGATCACACTCTCTAATCAAAGAACAAAAAAACCAAAAAGGCAAGTCCTTCAAGGACCACCTAGGAATTCTTCGAATAAATAATAATTCTTGATGTCTCAATGAAACATATGATTCATTTACTGCAGGATACTAGTACTTCTCATGTGCCATACACTGTGCTAAGCACGGCCATGGAGCCTGCCTTTAGAAAAATTAGTTGGAGCCCTAACCGGTTTGGCTCAGTGGATAGAGCATCGGCCTGCGGACTCAAGGGTCCCAGGTTCGATTCTGGTCAAGGGCATGTACCTTGGTTGCGGGCACATCCCCAGTAGGGGGTGTGCAGGAGGCAGCTGATCGATGTTTCTCTCTCATCGATGTTTCTAGCTCTCTATCCCTCTCCCTTTCTCTCTGTGAAAAATCAATAAAATATATTTAAAAAAAAAAAAAAAAAGAAAAAAAAAAGAAAAATTAGTTGGAGAGATAAGGCATTGCACAATCATAGCTATGATATGATACTTTTTTCTTTTTTTTAAATATATTTTTATTGATTTCAGAGAGGAAGGGAGAGGAAGGGAGAGATAGAAACATCAATGATGAGAGGGAATCATTGATTGGTTGCCTCCTGCACGCTAGACTGAGCCTGCAACCCAGGTATGTGCCCGTGACCAGAATCAAACCTGGGACCTTTTGGTCCTCAGGCTGCCACTCTACCCACTGAACCAAGGGCACATGCTTGGGTTGTGGGCTCGATCCCCAGTAGGGGGCATGCAGGAGGCAGCCGATTAATGATTCTCTCTCATCATTGATGTTTCTATCTCTCCCTCGCCCTTCCTCTCTGAAATCAATAAAAATCTATTAAAAATAAATAAGTAAATAAATAAAATCCTACAATGCACAGGACAACACCACAACAAAAAATTATCCAGCCCAAACTGTCAACTGTGCCAAGCTGAGAAACCCTGTCCCAATGTAGTGAGGAGCAAAGGGAAGCTCAAGAGATATAAATAAAATGCCAACGTGGCAGGTTAGGATTTTCTAAATTATATTGTCAGTCTAAAATATCCAAAAAAACTAATTAAGGCAAGAGTCTGATTGTGGAGAACTTTGTAAACTGCACAATGGAGTTTAGACTTCTTTTTTTAAAAAATGTATTTTATTGTTTTTTACAGAGAAGAAGGGAGAGGGATAGAGAGTTAGAAACATTGATCAGCTGCCTCCTGCACACCCCCAACTGGGAATGTGCCCAAAACCAAGGTACATGCCCTTGACCAGAATCGAACCTGGGACCCTTCAGTCTGCAGGCTGATGCTCTATCCACTGAGCCAAACTGGTCAGGGCTAGACCTCTTTTTTAAAATTTTACATTTATTTCCATTTCTCCTATGACTTTTTTTAAAAATGTATTTTTATTGATTTCAGAGAGGAAGAGAGAGGGAGAGAGGAGATAGAAACATCAATGATGAGAGAGAATCATGGATCAGCTGCCTCCTGCACGCCCCCTACTGGGGATTGAGCCCAAAACCAAGGCATTTATTCTTGACTAGAATCGAATCCTGGATTCTTCAGTCCGCAAGCTGATGCTCTATCCACTGAGCCAAACCAGCCAGGGCTAGACTTGATTCTTCAGTAATATGATTCTTTGGGAAAGTGAAGGGTAATGAGGTGAAAATGGTTCTTTGTAAGATTAGTCCAGTTGTGGTGCAGAAGCTGAAGTATAGGCGTGAAAGCCCGGTTAGTAGAAAGTAAAGAAATTGATGATGACAATTCCAAGGCATAATCACTAGAACTGGGTAAATGTGCTTTGAGAATCCTCAGATTTCAAATTTTATGATTAAATTCCAAACCAGAGGGTTCAAATTCAAATGATATTTTGCATTTGCTCGTTTAAGTAAAATGAATTGTTGACTCAACAATGCTTCACAGAAAATTGAAAGGAGGAAGTAAATTTTTAGAGGCGTAGTCCCTTGTTAAAAAAAACAATTGCAACTAAACAAATGTATGTATAACCAAGAAAAGGGGTGAGAATAAAGATCACCACTTATTGGAAACAAAACATTTACAAACTAAACATTTAACCTCCTCAAGGCAAAAATACATTAATCGAATCTTAACACTACCACCATTTTCAGTTTGCAAGAAAGGTTGTACATGATAAAGTACTTTCACTGCTACATTTTATTTAATCTTCTGAGACATAAATTATGTCCACCTGATTGATAAGGTATTGGGGGGGGGGAAGCAGGCAATTCTTATAGAATTTTCTTTTTGCTGGACTGCAACAACTTAAACAATAAGCAAGCTGTCAACCACAGAATAAAATACAAGTGCACTAAAATAACATATCAAAAGCCATTCACAACCTGGCAGGGCCCTAACTGGTTTGGCTCAGTGGATAGAGCGTCGGCCTGTGGACTGTAAGTTCCCAGGTTTGATTCCAGTCAAGGGCATGTACCTTGGTTGCGGGCACATCCCCAGTGGGGAGTGTGCAGGAGGCAGCTGATCGATGTTTCTCTCTCATCGATGTTTCTAACTCTCTATCCCTCTCCTTTCCTCTCTGTAAAACAATCAATAAAATATTAAAAACAACAACAACAAAAACCTGGCAGGCATCTACCTTTTTACTGATCTTATCTTCTGCCACAAACTCCAGGTTCCAGTACTTCATGGAACAACATTAAGCTCTCTCCTGCCTCCACATCTTTGCTCTTGCTGTTTCCACTATTTGAATACCTTATTAGACATCTTTGCTTGGATGTGCTGCAAACACCTTTTGCTCAGTATGTCCAAAATTTTCTTTCCCTGCCACCTTCCCAACCCAGCCTTCCCTCTCATAATACCTATCTTGGCGAATGGTACTACACAGTTCCCTAAGCCAGAAAACCAGGCAATCACCCTAGATACTCCTATTTCCTCATTCTCACAAACGACCAGCCTCCAGTTCTATGGATTCCATCTTTCTAACATTATTCAAGCCTGATTCCTCCTCTCTTTTCCAGTCATTGCCCTATTTAAAATCATGATATGACAACAGCTTCCAAACACTGGAAACTGTGTTCCTCTCATGTCTCTTCCCTTAACAGACTGAACTTTCCAAAACATAAATATGCCCTGGCCTATGCAGCTCAGTTGTTGAGCACTATCCATGCACCAAAAGGTCACTGGTTCGATTCCTGGTCAGGGCATATGTCGGACTTGCAGACTAGCTCCCTGGTAGAGGGTGGGGGGTGGCGAGCTATGCAGGAGGCAACCCATCAATATTTCTCTCACACCAGTGCTTCTCTCCCTCTCCATTTCTAAAATCAATAAAAGCGTATTTAAAAATAAATACAATAAAACATAAATCTGACAACTTAATTTTCCTACATAGAAGCTTTCAAAACCTCCTCGTAGCTTTCAGGGTCAGATCCATATTCCACATTGCTTTTTAATATATATATATATATATATATATATATATATATATATATATATATATAATTGATTTCAGAGGAAGGGAGGAGAGAAGATAGCAACATCAACGATGAGAGAGAATCACTGATCAGCTGCCTCTGTACATTCCTCAATTAGGGATCAAGCCTGCAACCCAGGCATGTGCCCTGAATGGGAATCGAACCATGACCTCCTGGTTCATAGGTTAAAGCTCAACCATTAAGCCACTCCAGTTGGGCCAGGTCCATATTTCCTAACATGGTTTACAAGGTCCTTCATGTTTGACCCCCACCACTTCCCATTTCCTTCACTGCTCCAGGCATTACTAGAATTCTAGTCGCACTGAATTAGTCAAGGTCTTTCACATGTCCAGAGGTCCATGTCCTTGATTTTGTACCCTTTGCATGGAGATTCCTTTTCCAGATCACCATATGGCTAAATAAATCTGCAAGACTTAGCCTCCCATTTCCTCCTCAAAGCCTGAAAATCTGACTCAGGTATTTCTCTTCTTATTGTTTTACAGCCTTGTGCTCACACAGTGCACTTGAACACTGTAAACCATCCCTGCTTCACTTGTCTGTCCCCTTCTCCACTCACTGAGAACTGTATTCTTGGCCACCAGGGCCAACGGCCTCCTTTAATCTGTTAAAGGCTCGAGACATAATTGGTGATGGGCTGCCCCGTTTTTCACTTGCACAGAAATTCCTACAAAGAAGTTCAACTGACAGTTCTGATACTTCACTTCTGCCTTAAAAAGGTTGTCATCCTCTCTTCATCAAACTTATTCCTATTCATCCTTCAAAATTCATCTTTTTTTCCTCAAAATTCATCTTAAACGTTGCTTCTGCAGAAGGAATTTTCCTGAGCCCCTTGTTCCATACTTCCATAGCATCCTGGGTTCTTTCCCAACGCATCACATTTATAATTACTCCTTAAACAAACGTCCCTGCAAACAGGTAGCTCCTTGATGGCAGGATCTAGCTGGTTTTGTTTCAAAACTGCATTCCCTGGATGTGGCAGAGTGCCTGAGACAGAATAAACACAATTTGCTCTAAATTTAATCCTGTGAAGTGAGTGGAGATCTCCACCTAAAGGATTTGGGCGGGATGGAAGAAGCTCAAAGAAATTAAATAAGGCATCTATGGCTACAGATACTCAGCAGCGGGGCAAGACCGAACCTCGAACATCTGATTTCAGGACCAGAAGTATGCAACACCCTCAATAAAGTTAACTTGCCACTTCAGAATAAGAGCAAAGACTAGGAGGAAAGGAGGACTATCTGAATGCAAATACAAGGACCTGCCCCTCTCTCTTTTTAAAAACTCCCCAGGCATCCCAAACACGCTGCATTACAAAAAAAAAAAAAAAAAAAAAGAGTTCCAGGAAGACTTTATCGTGGTGCCCTTTAACTTACAGTTGCCAGAGAGGACACCAACCGGAAAATCGCTCCAAGGCAGAATGAGAGGTTCTCGGGGAAAAGAATGTAGGAAGGATCTGGGGCTTGGATTTAAAGAACTGAAGTCATGATTCCAATTATTTCCCTCATTAGCTATATGACCGTAGACCAGCCTGTTCTTTCCGGGATCAATTTACCCATCCGTGCATTGGGGGCGAGATGGGGATAAGGAAGACTTTACTAAGGTCTCGGAGGTTTCTTTTAGTTACGGAATCTTGGGAATCAGGCCTCCGCTGAAGCTGACGACCGGGACTGCGAAATCCAGGGGGCCACCCCAGAAGAGCCCAGTTCAGTTGGTCACCGCGGCCCCACCTCAAGAGACCGCGCCCAGGTTACCAGGTCGGCCTCAGGGCCTCCGCCCCAGACCCCTCAGCAGTGTTCACCACGCGCACATAGGCCAGAAACATAGGCCATTAATAAAGACAGGGGCCAGCGGGCCGCGGAAGGCAGCCCAGTCCCTACCGGACCGCGAACCCTCACCTCAGAGCTCGGCTTCACCTCCGGACTGCGAACAGCCGCTTTCCACTTCCGGCAAGAACCGCCCAGCAATCTTCGCGCGACCCACTTCCGGGCCCTCACTGGGCGCGGCACCCCCACCGGAAACGAACGGCCAGCTGAAAAGCCTGGCTGGAGGAGCGCGGGAGAGGAAGTCCGGCCGCCCTGCTCGTGACTCCATCCCCTATTCACCACGCCCCGGTGTCTCCCCGCCAGCCAGGAGCGCACAGGCAAAACAGCCCCGCCCATAGGGCGGGAGGCGACCCTAAAGGGCGTGTCCTATTGGCCACGCCTCCATCTAGCTGTGGGGGCCGCAGGCGCCGGGACCAATGAAGGGATGAGATTACTGGCTAAGCTCCACCTCCAGACAAGGAGGACAGGTAAGGAAGGGGCTCATTCTCCTACCAGCACGGGCTCAATGGCAACTGCCGCTCCCTTTTCACAACAGTCAGAAGGGGTCTTGGAGGGACCAAGGCATAGTTTTTCTGAGGGGCGGAGTTCTCGGCGGCCATCAACTACGCGAGGCGTTACAGGCTAAGCTCCGCCTCTCTCTGGGCGTGCATACCTCGGTTTCCCCGTTTGTGACGTTGGCCTTGGACAGTGCTCTGGGTGGACCTGCAGAGGCTGGGTGTGGGGAGAGGGCGGACGAGGGCGCGAGAGCTCAACCCCGGGCTTCTGGGCGTGCCCGCTGCTGCCTCGCTTGCTCTGCCCCGACGGGGAAGGTGGAAGCTCGCCCCACTTCCTGTTAGTTCGGTGCGCTCTGTGACCATAGATGGTCAGGTCTGGGGCCTCGCGGAAGCCTCCGCCCCGCGGTTTTGGAGTCCTTCCTCCAGGCCCCCAGGGTGTGGTTTCCGAGGCTAAGATAAGCGGAATTAGAAGAGATACTGCTGGCTCCACTCCTCTGAAACCCGGCTTCCGAAGCAGCCTCACCCCGGGCTGGGCGTGCCCCGCCAGCTGCCACTCAGTTCAGGGGAGGTTCTGCGCGGTGGCTGCAGCCAGCCTGGGAGGCTTGCCTTCCTGGCTCGGACCTGGGGATCAGAGCTTTGTTGCCTCAAGGCTTACGTTTTCCAACCATTGATTATCCTCCCACAAAGATTTGTTTCCAGCAAAAATTGGCGAGTGCTATATAGTTCCTGTCCCTTCAGTTAAGCGACTGTGATCGTTCCAAGCTTCAAGCTGAATGCAGGCGTTATATGCCATTCATTCATTCAACAAATACAGTTCTTATAATAAGAACTGCCATTTATTACGCGCTGACTACATGCCAGGCCTGTACTGAATGCTTCAAGTGCATGCATTTTCATTTAATCCTAACAGGAACAGTCTGCGGTAGGTACCATTATAGCCTTCAGTTTTAAAATGAAGAAGCTGAATTATTTGCCAAGGTTGCAAAGTAACTGTTTTACCTTTGAAAGGAACACATCTACCTGACTCTAAATCCCATGAGCTTAACTCCATATATAGACCATACTGCAATCACTTGGGGCAGTGCTGAGGCAGTGTTGCTTCTCTGGATGAGGAGACATCCTGGGTTTTAGTCCTGGCTTAGGCCGTTAAGTGGGGGTCAGACTTTTATCAGGTTACCTAATTTCTTTGAACCTGGGCCTCTTCCCAATTTTATGATGCCTAGTATGTTTAAAAGAAAAATGACAAGACAAAATATTGTACAAAAATTGTACATGTTTTCATTTAACAAGAAAACAAGCACACACACTAACTTTGACTTTATTCAGACATAACGTCAAAAGGTTGCATTTGAGTGCTTCACATATGTGCAGCCTAAGGCAAATAGCCTCCCTGGCCCTCATTGTAATCACCTTTTCATTTAGCCCTTCTAAATCTCTCTCTCTCTCAATTAAAGACAGGAAATACCTAGACCACATATGCATCCTAGAGGAAAAGGAGAGATGAGGAAACAGGAAGGAGAAGGAAGAAAGGAAGGAAGTTTCTCCATCTATAAAATACAGACAATAATTTATAAGGTTGCCCTGTCTAGTGTGGCTCAGTTGGTTGAGCTCATCCTGTGCATCAAAAGGTTTCGGGTTCAATTCCCGGTCAGGGCACATGCTCTGGTTGCAGGCTTGATCCTTTGTAGGGGCCTCGCAGGAGGCAGCCGATCATTGTATCGCTTTCACATTGATATTTCTCTCCCTCTCCCTACCTCTCTCTCAAATCAATTTTAAAAAATCTTTTTAAAAAATTCGTGAGGTTGTAATGTGAAACAAGCAAAAACCTATGTGAAACCACTCTATAGAAGCGATTTTTTTTTTTTTTTTGGTAAAGAGTGCACGCATGAGTAAGACACAACCTCTCCCCCTAGGAACCTTCTAATCTTTTAAGGACTCTAAACATATGCACTTGTAATTCTAGTGGGAGGCAATTTAAGAGTATCTGTCACTTTTACTTATTCATTCATTTGTTTATACACAGGAAAAAAATTATTGACTTTTTCCTCTGTGCTAGACACCCTGCTACTTTGTACCAGGCACAACTAGAGTCACAGCAGTGGATAAAGATCCTCTCGCTGCCCTGTGGAGCTTACAGGCTATTGTGGAAACAGATATTACATCTGGAGTAGTCATCTGAACAAGGGCTGACTACTGGCTTCCAGCTTTTTCTTCTTCACTGATCTTACGTAGTATCTCATCCATGGTGGGCTCTCATCAAGCACATGGTCAGTGAGACCCTTGAATTCAGAATAGTCGTTTACTGAGCTGAGGTGGATGGGAAGAACACTACAGAGCAAACATGAGTAAATAATAGTGAATAGTGGAGATGGCTGAGGTGAGAGCTTCCTGTAGAAACTGGAGATAAAGCAAAAAAAAAAAAAAGGGTTGAACGATGTGCCAGGCAAGAGAGGTAAAACCTTAATGTGAAAGCAAGGAAGAGCTGGTCGTATTTCACTTAGAAATATAACTCTAGCCCTAACCGGTTTGGCTCAGTGGATAGAGCGTCAGCCTGCAGACTCAAGGGTCCCAGGTTCGATTCTGGTCAAGGGCATATACCTTGGTTGCGGACACATCCCCAGTGCAGGGGGTGTGCAGGAGGCAGCTGATCAATGTTTCTCTCTCATCGATGTTTCTAACTCTCTGACCCTCCCCCTTCCTCTCTGTAAAAAATCAATAAAATATATTTTTAAAAAAAGAAATATAACTCTAGCCATGGTGCAAAGCATGGGCTTGAGTGGGCAAAAAAGGGGTAGGGAGTTCGGCTGGTGTGGGTCAGTGGTTGAGTGTCCACCCATGAAATAGGAGATCACAGTTGGATTATCATTCAGGGTACATGCCCTGGTTGCAGGCTTGATCCCCAGTAGGGAGCATGCAGGAGGCAACCAATTGATGATTCTATGTCTCTCTCTCTCTCTCTCTCTCTCTCTCTCTCTCTTAAATCAATAAAAACATTAAAAAGGGGGGGGGGAGAATAGAGAAACCTGTTAGAAGATGGATATAAAAAGTACCAAGGACCTGAAACAAGGCTATGGTAGGGGGATGCAGGGGAGGGGACAGTGCAAAAGACACCATTCTTATAAAGGGAGCAGTGAGGAGAAGGAGAACAAGGAGTAAGACAAATGGCAAGAGAATGATTTGAATGAGCCTTCAGCCTAGGCCTAGTTCCCCAGGGATATACTCCCATTGAACACTACTTTTCCTTCCTGGCAGGTCTCACAATCTTAATTATTTGTGCAATTATCTTGTAATGTCTTCTTTCTCTGTAAGTACCTTGAAGTGAGAGTCCTTGCCTCTCTGGCTCAAAAATGATACTCAATAGATATTTATGGAGAATGTTAACTAAATGGAAAGGGTGGAGGGGCTGAGGTGGCTCTGAGAATTGGAGCGTGGGTGAATGGAAGGTGGGAGGAAGACTGGATTGGTATTTTAGGGTTTTGAGCCTCAGACTTAGAAATCTAGCCTTGGGAAGAGAAAGAGAGAAAGGAGTGCAGTTAATCATTTTGCAAGTAACAACTGACAACAGATGCTTGGCCAGTGTGGCTCAATGGTTGAGTGTCGACCTGTAAACTAGGAGATCACGGTTCGATTCCCAGTCAGGGCTCATGCTCAGGTTGCAGGCTTGATCCCCAGTGTGCGGTGTGCAGGAGGCAGCCAACTGATGATTATCTCTCATCATGGGTGCTTCTATCTCTCTTTCCCTTTCCCTTCCTCTCTGAAATCAATTAAAACAACAGACAACAGAGTTGATTAATTCTCACACATGCCCTGTCTTCATGTACTTTGCCATTTTCTCGTTTTGCCTCGATTTCAGCACATTTCTAAGCCTGCGGAATAGCTTTGTCTCTGAGGTACCACCCAAGATTCTTCCTTATCTCTCCGAGTTTCAGACACAGAAGTCTAGCGGTTTATCTGGAATGTTTCCCAGCCTGGCTCAGAGGATTGCCTGCATCTGTGCAGCCTGGCTTAGAGCCTGTCTGCATTTGGGCGGATCCTCTCTCCCCCTGCCAGAAGGGGCTGATGACAGACAATAACCTATGCAAGCCCATCTTTCTTCCCCTCTTAGGGTGGCCCCAAGGATCCAGTCTGAGTTAGGATCTCAAGTCCAAAAATTACAAGTTGGCAAAATAAATATTGGCACTATACTGTAGTGGTTAAGATATTTCTTTATATCATTACCTTTTGATTCCAAGTTGTGGCCTGTGCCCTTGATTGAAGTGAGACTAGATAAATCAGGAATTTGAATGCTTTTGGCGACAGGTAACAGAAAACTTGACCGTGGAGACATTTAAAACAAAGTGGGTGTTTTTTTCCATGTACAAGAAGAATGGAGGTGGGCTGTTTTACTGGCTCAATAATATGAGTTGATGTCTCTGTGATTCCATTTGACTTATTCTTTTTGAAAGTATTTTTTTATTGAGAGGAAGGGAGAGGGAGAAAGAGATAGAAACATCAATACATCAATTATGAGAGAGAATCATTGATCAGCTGCTGCCTCCTACACGACCCCTTTTGGAGATTGAACCTGCAACCTGGTAATGTGCCCTTGACCAGAATCGAACCCAGGACCCTTTAAGTCCGCAGGCTGGTGCTCTATTCACTGAGCCAAACTGGCTGGGGCTTTTTCTTTTTCTTTTCTTTTTTTACTTATGTTTATAATGAAAAGTTGGCTGTTGTAGCCCAAGCCATTACATCATGTTAAGGAAAGAGGAAGGAGAATGTGCAGTATCTAAAGCTAGAAAGTCTAAGTGTTCTAAAGAACTCCATAAAGCATACCCTGCTTTCTGTCTCACAGCCAGAAACAACAGTCAACAAATATTGCAGCTTCCTTATCCCTCGGAGGAACATTTCCAACATGTTCATTTCACACTGTTTCTGAAAGTCTCCACAGAAACGGAGCCCCCATTTGTCTGCAGAAGTAACCTGCTCATTAATGAACCCAAATTGACTTTTCTCTCTTTCCCACTTCACTTGTCTCAGGGAACCCAAACTAAAGAGAGGACGGGATTGGCTGAGTCTGTGATGCTAGGAAAGTGACAGTGAGCATTGTCAGCTTTGATAGCGTAAGGTGTGCACTCTCTGTTTGGGATATTGCCCAAATATATGAAGGGGCTGCAGATACTGCGTGTCCAATAAGAATGATACAATCTCCACCCCTGGGACAGCACAACATCAACATATACCCTTCTTTCTATACTTACACTTCAAAAAATGAAACAAAATAAGACTTCTAACTAAAATAACCTTCCTTTTATCACCTAAAATACCATCGTTACATTCATTCCCCATTCCCAAACAAGGAATCAACCCAAGTCTCATCAATTACATCATATAGCTTCAGGTCCAGGAGTGCTGAATAGTGTTCATTTTTCCTTCAGTTCCATAATGATCCTGCTTCACTGTTCTTCAGTATATGGATTAAACTTTGAAGTCAACCACCACAATATACCACATTCTACATATATGGGGGTGGGGAGGGAGAGGAAAGGAGAAGAAATTTGTCACTGTTGAACTGACATGGCCGAAAACCTTGCTGTATCTGATTGCTAGGCCTTGGTTGATAGTTTGGACTTCACATATCTACTATCATTCCATACTCTGTTGGTCTTCAACCAGCACCTCAGTTCCTCAGGTCATCGTGATGGGAAGAGAAGAGGGCACGAAGGAGACATGCTACTGTTTTAAAGGTCCTGATCCCGAAGTGGCATATATCACTTCCACTTATATTGCATTAACTAGAACTTAGTCATATAAGTTTTCTAGAGGTGACCCAAACCTTCTTTCTTGAGGGACTAGACACCTTGGTGGTGCTGCCTGGATGATATTCCCATAATTGTCTTCACTAAACATGGCAAGAATTGGAGGTGCCCTAGGTATCCTCTGGATTATATCCATAATCCTCTATTATGAAAATTCTTTTGCCTTGATATTAGGCTCATTCATCCCACTCAATCATCACAGTCAGAGGTAAAGTTTAACAATCAACTCTCCAAGGACAAAATCCCTGATTTGAAGAATTTGCCAATTTTTGCAGGGTAAATAATACCACCAGGGCCAATTTTAAACAACCAATGTTATGTCACTGAATATAGAGTTGAGAAAAACGCACTGTAGTATGTGAAGTAATAGTCCCCCAATGATGTCCATATCCTAATCTCTGGAACCTGTGAATATACTATTTTACATGGCAAAAGGACTTTGCATGTATAATTAGATTAAGGATTTTTAAAAAAATATATTTTATTGATTTTTTACAGAGAGGAAGGGAGAGGGATAGAGTTAGAAACATCAATGAGAGAGAAACATTGGTCAGCTGCTTCTTGCACACCCCCTACTGGGGATGTGCCTGCAACTAAGGTACATACCCTTGACTGGAATTGAACCTGGGACCCTTCAGTCCCCAGGCCGATGCTCTATCCACTGAGCCAAACCAGTTAGGGCTAGATTAAGGATTTTGAGATGGGCAGATTATCCTGCATTATCCAGGTGGGCCCAGTGCAATCACATGTATCCTTATAAGGGAAAGAAGGAAGCAGGAGAGGCAGAGTCAGGAAAAGAGGTGTAAACCCAGCCAGCATGGCTCAGTGGTTGAACGATGACCAGTGTGAACCAGGAGGTCACGATTCTGTTCTTAGTCAGGGGATATGCCTGGATTGTGGGCTCGATCCCCAATGTAGGGTTTGCAGGAGGCAGCCAATCAATGATTCTCATCATTGATGTTTCTATCTCTGTCTCCTTCTTCCTTCCTCTCTGAAATCAATAAAAACATATTTTTAAAAAGAGATGTAACAATGAAAGCAGAAGTCTTCCTGATATGACCAAGGAATGTGGGCAGCCCCTAGCTGGAAAAGGCAAAGAACAGATTTTCACCTAGAGCCTTCAAAAGGAACACAGCTGTGTTCCTACCTTGATTTTAGCTCATTTTGGATTTCTGATCATCGGCTTACCTTACAACTGTAAGGTAATAAATTTGTGTTGTCTTAAGCACTAACTTTGGGGTAATTTGTTACAGAAACAATAGGAAACTAATACATGCACATAATTGACTTTTGTAAGCCTGTGTGAGCTGGCTCTAGCACACCACTGAATTCACCTTTGTCTTTCTAAATCTATCTACCTACTAGCATGAAAGCCCAAATTGGTAAATGACAATCCCAAATTGTCAATTGCCATTCTTAGTTCCCAATCCCATGAAACTATTTTCATGTCCTCTGGTAGAAGGTAATAAAACATATGATTAGCCATGTTCAGAATCACAAAGACATGAAGATAAACATTTAAAAGTAGTCAATTTCGCATAACAGAATTGCCACTCCACATTTACCCTTTTTTTTCTGGGATCCATCTATTCTGGCTATGAGTAAAACACCACTCACCACACATTGGTTCCTGATTCAGAACTTACAGTGCATCCTGTAGGCTAGACTTTCTATCCTGCAAGTTGTTGTCTCTTACTTCTGTTGGCCACCTTTCTACTCCAGCCATTTCTGTGGCTATCAGGTGCATGAAGGTATGACCCGACAGTCCAAAACTTCAACTGCTTTCTCCAAATCTCTCTTGCTTTGTGCCTCAATGCTACTCTCATGGAATTAACTTCATAAAATGCCCATGGGAATTTACACAGCCATGTGACTCCTGTGTCATCCTGAAAATGCTTTCTCTATTTTTTTAACATTTTCAATTTTTATTCATAATTTTTTAAAAATATATTTTATTGATTTTTTACAGTTAGGAAGGAAGAGGGTCAGAGAGTCAGAAATATCGATGAGAGAGAGAGAAACATCAATCAGCTGCCTCCTGCACACCCCCTACTGGGGATGTGCCCGCAACCATGGTACATGCCCTTGACCGGAATCGAACCTGGGACCTTTCAGTCCACAGGCCGATGCTCTAGCCACTGAGCCAAACAGGTTAGGGCTATTCATAAAATTAATCCAAACAGCAACAATAGATATACAGAGTCACATATCGATAACAAACCGGGAAGGAAACAAAATATTCCAGAGACATCTTTTTTTTTAAATCTTTATTTTTCAGATTATTACAGTTGTTCCTCTTTTTTTTCCTCCGTAGCTCCCCTCCTCCCAGTTCCCACCCCACCCTCTGCCCTTACCCTCTCTCCCCGACTGTCCTTATCCATAGATGTATGATTTTTGTCCAGTCTCTTCCTGCACTCCCAGCACCCTTTTCCCCCTGAGAATTGTCAGTCCACTCCCTTTCTATGCCCCTGATTCTATTATATTCACCAGTATTCTGTTCATCAGTTTCTTTATTCACTTGATGTTTAGATTCACTTGTTGATAGATATGTATTTGTTGTTCATAATTTTTATCTTTACTTTTTCCTCTTCTTAAAGGATACCTTTCAGCATTTCATATAATACTGGTTTGGTGGTAATGAACTCCTTTATCTTTTTCTTGTCAGTGAAACTCTTTATCTGACCTTTCATTCTGAACGATAGCTTTGCTGGGTAAAGTAGTCTTGGTTGTAGGTTCTTGCTGTTCATCACTTTGAATATTTCTTGCCACTCCCTTCTGGCCTGCAAAGTTTCTGTTGAGAAATCAGCTGATAGTTGTATGGGTGCTCCCTTGTAGGTAACTAACTGCTTTTCTCTTGCTGCTTTTAAGATTCTCTCTTTGTCTTTTGCCCTTGTCATTTTAATCATGATGTGTCTTGGTGTGGTCCTCTTTGGATTTCTTTTGTTTGGAATTCTCTGTGCTTCCTGGACTTGGAAGTCTATTTCTTTCACCAGGTAGGGGAAGTTTTCTGTCATTATTTCTTCAAATAGGTTTTCAATAAATTGCTCTCTCTCTTCTTCTGGCACCCCTATAGTTCGGATGTTGGTATGCTTGAAGTTGTCCCAGAGGCTCCTTACACTATCTTCATATTTTTGGAATCTTTTTTCTTTTTGATTTTCCAGTTGGATGTTTTTTGCTTCTTCATATTTCAAATCTTTGACTTGATTCTTGGGATCCTTTAGTCTGTTGTTGGATCTCTGTATATTATTCTTTATTTTAGTCAGTGTATGCTTAATTTCTAGCTGGTCTTTTTCATATCTTTGAGGGCCTCACTAAATTTATTAGAGGTTTCTAGAAAGTTCTTGAAAAACCTTATAACCGTGATTTTGAACTCTATATCCAGTAGTTTGCTTTTATCCATTTCTGTCATTTGTGACTTGTTTCTTGTCTCAGCATTTTGACTGCTTCTCTGTGTTGATAGAGTGGCTTTCTGTGCTAGGAGTCCTATAGGGCCCAGTGGCTTAGCCTCCCCGATTACCTGAGGTGGACACTTTTGGTGCACCCCTTTGTAGGCTTTGTGCATAGTCTTCTTGTAGCTAAGCCTTGATTATCGTTGGTATCACTGGGAGGAATTGACCTCCAGGCCACTTGGCTATGAGAATCAGCTGTGTCTATGGTGGGAGAACGTCTGTGCTGGAGACACCCTTATGGGGCTTCAGTGGGGCTTTGGTGCTCACTGAGTCTGCCCCCTGAGTGTGTCCCTTATGGATCTTAGAACTTGTAATCTGGATGGTCCCACTCTGACCATGGGGTACACTGGCTCTTGGATCTCTAAGGAGGTGCTAATTTAGCCTCTGCCTGAGGCTATCCAGTAGGAGCTACAGAGAAATCTGCAGATTCCACTTCTTTGGGGTATGGAGGTGCCCAGATGAATCCCAGCTGTGAAGCAATGCAAGCTGCTGTGGGGCCTTGAGCCTTCTTTTGGCTGTTCTGGGTCTCTCTGACCCAGCTGCAATTTGTTAGGTAATTTTAGATTGCAAAGAGCCAGGCCTTTTATATGCAAATGCATCTGCTCCCAGCTTGGGTAAGGTGGGGTCTCAGGAAATCAACAGGGTGGAGCAAACAGCTATGGCTGATCCTCAGCCCAGACCTAAGAAGCCCTGGGTCTCAGTGTCCCATGGTAATCTCTGCAAGCACCATGGAGAGAAAACCACCCTCGAGTTCCAATGCCAGACAGTTCAGTTTCTCCCCGTATGAGTCTGGGTCCCCAGAGACTCACCCGGAACTGAAGTTCAGAGCTGTCAGGAGCTTGTAACTCCCTCTGGATTGAAAAAGACAACCGCATCCTCGGTTGCCAGCCCTTTCTGTGCACCTGCGCCTCCGTACCTCTGCACTTTACTTCTGCACCTCCTCTGAGTCTCAATGTGCTTTTCTCTTTCCTTCTAGTTGTAGAATTTCCACTCAGCCAGCCTTCCTGTGGTTCTGGGTGGTGTCCATTTTTTCTTTTTGTTGTAGTTTTGAAATGGTTGTGCAAGGCAGCAATTTCAGGTGTTTACCTATGCCACCATCTTGCTTTTTTCCCCAGAGACATCTTGAACAATTTTAAAGGAATACACACCAGGCTAAAAACCTACAGATAAACTGTGGTTACATAATAGGTTACATTTATTCCTGCATTTTCTCAGTAAGTTCTTCCTTATATTTGCCTTTCTCTTTTCCAACTTGTTGAGATTTGGCTTTGTGTTCAATAATTTTTTTCCAATCTTTGTCCAGTTTTAACCTGGAGATAACCACCTTGCTGGGTGAATGCCCACGTGGAGAGTTGTGCCGTTAGCCTTCTCACGCTGCACCCGCTCGATGTAGATGACGTATTTCTTTCTGTACACCTGGACCACCTTGCCTATTTGCTGACCTTTGTAGTGTCCTCGAACCACCTGGAGCTCGTCGTCATCCTTGCAGATGGGCATGGAGCGGACGTTGTACTTCTGCTGCAGCTCCTTGGAGAGCGGGGAAGACATGATCTTGTGGTGCACGTGCGAGGGGACGTTATAGTGGCATTCGCGGTCTTTGCTGTGGTCCGAGGTCATGAAGGGGTTGAACTTCATGGTGACTGTCTGGTGCCGGAAGTGCTCCTGAAAGTGCTAACTCTTGAAAGTGCAAGAGAGTTAATCCTTCACCAATTAAGGCATGAGCTAGTGAATGAATACTTCTCTATTCCTTCCCTTGGTTGGACAATTGAAGAGCACATTCTACATGGCCTCAGAATATTTCCAGGGGAATAGAACCCCATGTGTCTAAAGCAATGACCTCCTAGATCCCTCATCCTTGGGCTGACTTTCCTGGCTTATCTGTTTTACTCTTCTCCTCCTTGACTCATGTTCCTTGGGATCACTTCTGAAAAACAAATAAACAAACAAAAAAACCTATTTGCATGCCTTTGTCTCAGGGAAATTAAGTCTAAAAAATTTGATAGTGGATATGACCTTAGAAATAAAAGTCTCAGGATGGGATTCTGGAACTGGATTAGACAGTAATGAGGATCCCATTGTTGGTGGTAAATGGAGTGATGATAACCCTTGACATATAATCTTCTATAATAAAAGCAAAACATGCAAATGTGACCATCACCATCAGCCAATCAGAGTGGCTGTATGCAAATTAACCCAGCCAAGATGGAGGCCAACAGCCAATCAGAGCGGCTGTATGCAAATTAACCCAGCCAAGATGGAGGCCAACAGCCATGGAACTTGAGCAAACCTAAGGGTTCTGTTGCAACTGCCTG